>LR044401.1:8950-35193 GCA_900607525.1 Apocyclops royi
ATTTGAAATCCAAGTGATTAATGTCTTAAATATACTTTGTCAGAAAAATGGGCATTTTTTGGAAAAATGGGTTGTCAGAAAAATGGGTGTCGAAAAAAAGGGTTGTCAGAAAAAGGGTTGTCAGAAAACTGGGTGTCAGAAAAGTGGGTGTCGAAAAAAAGGGCTAGAGCCGTAGAAGTTGGTATCTTTGTCTATAAAAATTCTAAAATGAAACTTCAGAAAAATCTTGTATATTACAGATATGGCCTGTTTTATTTGCTACTTAAGTGACCAACCTATACTTTATAAATCTAGATGTACTCAAACAATGTAAAACCTTTAATGACTTGCCAGTCTAGGGGTAGGTTAAACTTCGATGCTTGGCCCATTGGAGAATATTTGAACCTACCTAGGTAGCTATGCCTGATAGAATGTCGTTTCATATACCTATATTCCCATATCGTCGCAAATTGTAAAAATGGAAGTAGTACACTATTTTGAAATTTTCGGTTCGCGACGACAATTCGACATTTTAACGATGTGTGAAATGCGACAATATGAAATATGACATCAATTACATTCAACGAATTTACTAAATTTAAAACCGACGTTAACAGAGCAATGGCAGAGGAATTTGGACCTCATCAGATAAGAACCAACGCGGTGAACCCGACTGTAACAATGACCCCGATGGCTGAGAAACACTGGTCGGACCCGGAGAAGGCTAACCCGATGATGAACAGGTAACATTTCGAAATTTATACTCAAAAACTGTAGATTAATCAATGTATACGTATCAGCTAAAATTGAAAATATTTTAAAATTTTCAATTGTTCCTTTGCTCTATCTTTGGTGGAATTTTCATGCTCTATCTGGCAGCACTGCTTTGATTCTTCGACATGTCGATAATTTATCATTTTTTAAAGGATTCCTCTCAGAAGATTTGCTCAACCTCAGGAAGTTGTAGATCCGATTTTGTTTCTCCTGAGCAACAAATCTTCAATGATCAATGGGGCCACCATACCCATAGAGGGGGGGTTTTGGGCGTGTTAAAACCCCAGCAAAAAATTTCCATGCGTGTTACAATGCGAACATAAAGTACATTGTACATATACTATACATTGTACTCAGTGCAGCCAGATTTGGGGGAAATTACTTAAAATCAAAACTTAAAACTTAAGTGCCCTAAGGAGACTTAGCAATAAAAATGAACTATTTGTTCAACTTTGGGGGGAAATTTAGATGACATTTCTGCCAACACTGATTGTACTTCATGGACGCAATTTGTGCAATATACACAACGTACGTAAACTACATAAATGCATGAGCTTGCAATGAAATGAGAACGGGACTTAATCTAAATGTAATTTTTTACTTTGTAAAGATTTCGACGCTATTTTTAAAAACTTTGACATCAATATTTTTTGTTTGAGCACCTATTTAACGATCAAAAAAGCTACATCAGTCCGTAAAGCAATCATCTATGCTTTATTTTTTAAAATTTAGAACAGCTTGTAAAATAGAATCTATGTAAATTGCAATGCTAAATTTGTGAGCCTAATAAAACTTGGGTAAATTTTGTTTTAAACTTTATTTACGATTATGTTTTTTCAAACCATTTTTAAAAGAATTTCCTGAAACATATTCAAAATATGAAACTACTTAAAAATATTTTAAGCTGAAAAGAAACATCTGGGAAATGTCTAGATATAATGATGTTAATAATTCTCTCAAAATATAACAATTCTAGCTGATGTATTTTTATGAAAGCAGATAGATTACACAATACTCATGTGAATGTGTCTTAAGATATATTTAAAACATGTTAATTTCTAAACATTTGTTGAACAATACTAGATGGTCTAAATTCATTCTGTCGCATTAAAAAAAATAATAACAAAACTGATCTACCCTAACGGACGTCCTGCCCCACGCACTGCAGGGGATACCAAACGACATTAGAAAATTGGACTTCAACATTATGAGAAATGTGACAAATAGAATCTCCTTATATTAGAAACTGTATGATATGAGATATTAAAGTCTTTGATTCCTTACCTCATTGCAAGGTCCTCGAAGGAGGCCGTGAGGTTGGCCGAGGACCTCCTCAGTCTCCGCGCGATCAATTCCTCCATGAGGTTGTAATCAGCCTCTTCGGCATCGTGTAGGACTTCTTCCTCTAGTTCGACAGAGTTGTTAGGGCCAATCGTGCCAAGTGTCCGTCTTTCAGTTAGAGGCGTGACAGAAATAAGCTAGAGAGTTGCAAAATTTTCCTTTGAGTTAGCTTATTAAGCACTTAGTTGCCTATTATCAAGGTTACAGAAATATTTATAAGATAAACTCTGCCAATTTTCTTATTATCTTCTCATGACTTCATAGTGTGGAGGCTGTAATCAAAACTTTTAACCTGAGTCGAGACCAAGCCCCGAGATCTCTAATCAATTTTGCACCTGTATATGCAGAACATACCTGTTCAAGATCATCAGTGATGGAAGTATAATCGCGCTTTCGCCTGTGAATAACAAAAATTCTTTACCCACTAACTGGTCCAGCTTTTCAGTTGTATCGTGGACTTTCGCGTAAAATAAACATTATAACATTGACTAAGGTGTCCTGTCCTATAGAATTTCTTAATCAATTCTGTGGGTGCCCCCCAGCATGAGACGAAGGGACATAAAATTCTATGTTAAACTTAAAAACTAAAGAAAAACTTTTTTTTCTTCGGTGCAGAGAACGGAATTTCTTCAGAAGACGCCATTTTGAAAACCACCTAAGATTGGTGACCTCACGGGACTGAATCAAAAATTCACTTGTAAATTACAAGTATTTATACATTATATTTTATTGGATAGGCACCTGGAATGAATTCTAAGCTGGCGTTTTGCGGCTGACAGCAGAACCAAATTTTTAGCAGTTGCGTTTGAGCTTCTTTCGCTGTTGTCAGTTTTACTGCTAGCTAAAAAAAATGACTTTCACTGAGGGAATGTTTCATACTGTCGGAATTCTCATATTGTCGCGACGTCGAATTTGCATTGCATCAAATCGTAGAAAATTTGGGTCCTTGTGCTGTGTGTACCCTTAGTATAGTTATATAGTGTTTTATGTTCATTATACAATCTTTCAAACCCACAGACAAGGTTAGGTTAGATTTGGTATGAACTAACCCAGCAAAACTTTATTCTTTTCAGATTCGAAAGAGGTTCCAAAATAATAAGATTAGGGTCTGCCTTAATTATGAAAAACAATATAACCTTGCCTAAATATTTTGTACCTTCATTGTATGAGACCCCACTTTCAGTCGATTTAAGAGCACTCGATTTGGATTCCTGTCTCGCTAGATCTTGATGGACTATTTGAAATTCGTCTCTTTCCTTTGAAAAAAACGGAATTTGTGACTAATATGTATTTTCTCTTATTGATACTCAAACACTTACACGAAATTAAAAAACGACATGTTTAACTACTTATGATATAAATTATTTTTCTTTAAAAATGGTTTAGATTATTCAAAGCAGACGTTTAAAACTTGAAGTGAGTATATGTGCTTTCTCTTAAATCATTCAATTGCGTAAAATTAATGACATGATCGATTTTTACCTAAGCTAACTTGTAACAGCAATGTACTTACTAATTATGGAATAAAATTTTTAGATTTTTCCTTGAAAGAAACTTTAATCATGCGAGTTAAAAGCTTAAAATACATCTAACCTCATAAAACAAGTAAAAAACTCTAAGCTTTTCCGTAAACCTTTAAAAAAATAACGAAGGCTTATCCTGTTATTCAAGTTTCCCATCCAGCTGTGTTTTGTTTCGAAGACTGACAAACATTTCACTAAACAAAAAAAAAATGATTCAATATTTGTGGAAACCCTGTACCTGAAGGTCAAGACTGAGTTTGCGCTTTGGTTGGAAAACTTGGTCTTCATCTGAGCCTTTGGAAGTATCAGTTCGTCGTCGAACTCGATGTCTCAGAGATCCACGTTTGGGTCTATTTAATGATTATCAGTATTGCTAGTTTTGGTGAAATTCACGATAAAGATGAGTTAAAGTAAATATAAAGCTTAGATTTTGATGGAATTCTGATGACGATTTCTAGCAATACTGTCTACTCTAAAACCAGCGTTGGGTCGTTTTCTTATGTTTGGAATTCCACCAGATTATCATCTTCAAAAATGATTGTTCGACAAGAAAAAAATATATGATCGAATCACAAAACTTGTCCAACGATACCTATAAACAAATATTTTTATTTTTCTACAGTGAAACTATAAGTTAGGGCTCTATTAAAAAAAACTATTGACCACATCTGGCATCAACGAATACCTAGTTGGGAACATTTCCCCGGAGCTTCCGCCACTCGAAATGTGTCTCATCTTTGTTTTTCGTTTAGGCTTTTCAAGTTTCGAAGGATCCTCCACTTCTGTAGTCAATATTGTAAAATTATTAGAATATCATTTTAAAAATAAAGAAAAGAGAGGAAGCTATTATGAAACAATTTGATATTATACAAAACTGAGCAACTTCTTCCAATGAAATGACTAACGAAACGTCATAAAATTAATTTTCAATGATTTGAAAAGGTAGCGATGCTGTAAGACGGCTAAGTTGTCTCACAATGATCAAAAACAAAATATTTTTTGATTAAACGTACTGACATACCTTTTCAAAAGTAACGTGGATTTTCGTGTACTATATGTATGTATGAAAATGTATTCTGACAAACATGTCTCACAACTATCAAAGATAAATTTATTTTTCTTTACAAAGCAATCTATATTTCTCGTAGTTTTCGCAAATTAATAAAAACTTGGGATAGTTGATACCTGGGGTAATGGGAGAAAAGACAGGTGTAATAACGGTCTCTAAATTAGGGATCTCATCCTCATTTCCAGTCTCGAGCTCGAACCGAACTTTTTCGAGATCGGGTTCGGATTTGACTTCGGATCGCTTGGTGGGTTCCGGCGTGGCGGCCACGAATTCCTCCTCGAAGAACTCGGGCTGAAATTTTCCAAAAATTGATGGAATTCTCAAAACTTCTTAAAGATCGTACGAAAACCTTTACGTAAATAAAAAAATACTGCGTAGTGTCCAAGGGGCAGTCTATCAAATTGCACGACTAAAAAAACTTCTTTGCATTTGTACAACAGACGAGACTTATGGCTTCGTGCGATAGACCCAATGGTTAAGTGACTGATGTATAAAATATAATATAAAAATAATTTAATAATTAATTAATTAATGAATAGTTGCTCAACTGACTAACCCGGTAAAAGTTAGTTAAATCTTAAAAGACCGCCCACGGTTACTCTAAGGCATGCAACGTAAAACGTTTTGAGTTTAAATTCTTATAAGACCGGCCTTAGTTAGACCAACAGTTTTTGAGCTGAGGTATGGAAAAATAATCCCTCTGTTATGTAATTCCTAGTTCATATGCCCTTCCTAAACCCCTTTCCCTAGTTGTTCATTGGGTAAAACCTGAAGGCTCTCGGCTGTGTCTTTTCTAATGATCGGCTTCTTAAACTTCTCAGGGACTACAAGTTCATCAGGGCTAATTTTTGACCCCGAGCTTCGTTTGGGCTCGTCAAAAATCGGACTCTCGTCTCGACTTCGAGCCAACTTTTCGAGATCTGACTTCAGGCTGCCACCGTTTTGGGTGGTCATGAATCTGAAAATATTAGATAGAGTTGACATCTCACTCACATGTTTGCTAAGATTGAAGTCAAGTCCACGTGATTTATTACGCTGCGAATATAAAGAATTTAAATTCTTTTTTTACTTAGAACTTAAAACTATGACTGTGTATGAGGAAGACGTACAATGGATTTACTCTAGAAGGATTATTTTACTCTACATATACTATTACTCTGTAACAAAATTTTTAAAACCTGTGTATGACTGCAAGATGACTTGCAGTCTGTTCTGCAATTTCTTCCATTCGTTGGAGTCGATATTCGATGTTAGTTGTCGACTCGTGTGAGACAGTTTCCCACCGTTCTGAAAAAATATTACTATGAAATTTTTTATAATTTGTCGAATTGATCCCACTCTGACTAGAGTGATAAATTCCTTGTATGCTGTTTCATTCTTTTTCTTTCTTTTTTTGGAAATAATAGTCTTTTGTATCGAGTCATATTGACTTCTTAGATCAAATTTGTATAACCAAATATGTCGAACATTACTCCCAGCTTGAGTTAAGTTTCTAATTTGATTTTTTAAGAAATTTCACCAAAAAACTGGTACTACTGATTGCCGATTAAAATGTTTTTGTGATGTATTATGAATACGAGAGTTAATCTAAAAAAATAGAAAACTTTTTTAGAAAAGAAACTGGAAAACAACAACTGATATTAATGCCTTAGTTTTAATGTCCAGAAAAAAATTACGTGAAACGAATAGGCTATCCCTGCACTATAATAATAAAAAAATGTTTATTAATTCAATGTGTCTAGCTTTTCTGTTATTGCGGGATATTCGCTGAAAATGAACTTTGTTAAAATGAATTTGATTAAAATTTATGGTATAAAAGCGATAATTTTGAGGTTCTACAGCAAAAAAACTATCTAAAGAATAACTAAAAAATGTTCCTTGGGTAAAATATCTAGGGTAAGCATTATTTCGAAGACCTAACCTAAACCATTATTTTCGCTTGTTACAGAACGTTTAATAGTTGAATCAATGTACCAAGATCTTCGAGCTTCGATCGCAATTCTTCAGCAATGTCGAGAGTGGTCTTGATCCTGGCCTCTGTCTTCTGCATGAGGTCTGACTCCTTCGACTAGAAAATGTTTTAGTTCGGCTACTAAACTTTCACTTGGAAACGGTTTGTCTTAATTCATTAATCTACAATGGAGAGGAAACGATTTGGCTCAAAATGTAATGGGGGGAGTCTGATGAAAATATTAAAGATAATAGATACTAGTTTTTCTCAGTTTAAATGTGAATTAAGTTAGTTCAGTTTTGATTAAAAACTTTTTCTTTGAAATCATTGAAGTGCCCTAGCTTTTCCAAACTTGATAATAATTCATCGTTTTGACAACCTGTCTTATATTTAAACCAAGATGTACTCTCACGTTGGTGACTGGACTTAATTTCTAATTCAGACATGGTTAAGTCACCTGGAGTAGTCCGTCAACGCATTCCTCTTCGAAGTCGTACAACCTTTCCATGTCATGTTTGCTTAAGACCAGTTTGAGACCAGTCTCGAACCTAAGATGAGACAACTTTTATTAAATTGGTCAGATATCCCGTCAATTGAAATTTTCAAATGAAACCTTCCCAATTAATAACTACAAAGAATTAGTATACATTGTAGATTTTAGGTTAGGTTATAGGTTAGGTTAGATTAGGTTAGATTTTAGGTATTCAGTAGTGCCAAATTTATTGAACATGACCTTGAGTTTCATGAATGCAATTTTTATTTGTGATTAATGGGAAAATTCAAATTTCCCGCCAAGAAAACCCTCCAGTTTACATTACAGTGACTATCCCACTGGCCCAATAATAAGCTAACCCATTTATTGAAATGTAAAGCCCGTCTAAACCTAGATTGACTGTACAATAATAAGTCTGGGGGTATATCCATCAATCTATAAAGTATGATTAAATGTTGTTACAGTTTTTGGTGAAAATTCGAAAGAAAACATCTGGCAACTGACCTTGGCGTCAAGCCTTTACAGCGCCTCCTAAGATACTTGAACATTCTGTAGAGATGAGACAAAAATGTCAGCGGCGCGGGCAAAATCGGTTTTTCTTCGTATTCGATAACGAAGGAGAATCGCTCAAAGTTCCAAATCTGGCGGGAAATTCAAAAACCTCTAAGAGAGGACCAAGAGGTTTATTTTTATTTCTTAATACAAGGACCTAGGTTCATAATCCAGCCTGTTTCCAAGAATAAAGATTAAAAAAACATTTTTCAAACTCAAGTCAAAACGCCATACACAGCGTTGCAGGAAATGTCATCAAAATATTGCCAAAAACTCGAAAGAACATTTAGGCTACATTTTGACACTGGAAATTTCACTAGACAGCTCAGTTAAAACCAAATAACAATATTTTTTTACATATTAAAGTGGTCTAGCCTTCTCCCCATCACAATGACTTCTCTGTGAAACGTACCCAGTTAATATTACATACTTATTAAGAAAGAAAGATTGGACTAAGCTGTCTTAAATTTATTTATTCATTCATTTTCTAGCCTTTTTTTTGACAAACCCAATAAAAGTTTTATGACATTGATATCTTTAGCCAAGGTTATAGAAAAATTATAAATACAAAATAAGACTTCACTATTGAAAATAGTGAACATTTTTTTAAACACACTTCCGTTTCTTTATGAACAAACTTGTAAAGCTTTTCCGTTGCAGCATGCTTAGTTCTGTAACATTGACACAAGCAGTTAATGTTATTAAAGTTATTGTAAGCAAATATCTATGTACTGATTGAAAACCTAGACCAGTTTATTAGTAACAAAAAATTGTTTTTTTAATGAAGTGCGACAGCTTAGTCGCATCATACGATCGTAATTTGTTTCTAACATTGATACCTGGTGAGAAATGGAATTAACACTATTGTAGATCGTGTTGAAGCTCGCGATCAGCAAGTTGAGGAGGAGAATGTTAGCCACCAACAAGTAGATGGTCATGACGATGGGCGTGATCCACCTCCCGATGTGGCATGGAACCTTCAGGCTGCCGTCCGCGGCTTCCCCGCACTCGCCGTACTCTGTGCAATCGGGGTTACACTCTGGGTCGATGTCCGGAGCAAACACTTCTCCGTAAAGCATGAAATAGGGCTGAAAAAAATGGCGCTATGTGAAAGGACATATTTCAAATTGTCGCATTTCCCATTAATGTCGCAATATTAAATTGTCGCTATTCCCATATTGTCACAAAAAATTGATTGCAATTGCCGCTAGTAATCTCCATCGCTTGAGACGACTAAGCTGTCTTACTAATATAAAAACTCCAAAAACGTTTTATAATAACAATGTGCTACTTATTCAATAGATATAACATAAACACATTTTGATTTTTTGATACCTGATAGAAGATATGCCTAACGAGTCTCCAGTGAGGCTCCTCATTGGGAAAGAGGATCGACTGGCGGCACACGCCGAAGGCCATTAGAACCACCAACAAGAGGATCACGAAATACATCATATTCTCGATCATTCTTCCGATCATCATCACGTATGGTCCGAAGTATTTGTTCACTCCGAGAGGTCTTAAACTGCGAACATACCTGAACCAAAAATATTTTCTTCCACTTAGGGCTAGCTAAGAATTATCGCAGATGGATTTGACATTAGTTCGTGATTAGGTTCTGTTTCAATCGCTCAATTCAGACCTCAACAAGGTCTCCAAAATAATAAAGTATCCACTTCTATATCTAATCCCTTGTCTACCTAAGTCAGACTGAATAAAGTAATTAAGCTCAGACTTGTATCTGTCAGCAAAAAAAGATCCACTCGAGATTTAAGCCTCGGTCACATAAGCTGTGCTAACTACAAAATCATTCAAATTGTCAAAAAATTTTAAATTCCGAACAAAAATCTTTCATTTTCCACAAATAATTTGCTTTGAAAGAATAAGTTGTTTGATAAAGCCTTGCTCACATTTGATTGTACGACTTTGCAACTTGCGTATTTTTGATTGTCTCAAGCTTTTGCTAACTTTCAAATATATAGATTACAAAATAGTTGCATGCAGTGACTACTCTAATGCAAGTTCTCAGCCTTGCCAAATCATTGTAAAATGTATTTCTAACCAAGTCGCAAGGTCGTACGATCAAATGTGAACAGCCCTTAGGTTTTTATATTCTTAAGAACAAATCTTATCTTAACTACGAATGCTTTTTATCTTGCGAAATTTATCTTATGAAATAAATTCTTAGCTGTCTTTGAGGATTATGTGAGCCAAGTTTAACATATACATTTATTTATGAATCAAACTGAATCTTAGTACCAATAACAAATGTCCGTGGCGTAGATGACGTGCGCGTAGGGAGCGAAGGTGTAGTCGGCGCACCTCCAGACGAACCCAATCATGAATCCCACGATGCCGATGACGTCAAAGGTATTCCATCGAGTTTCATTTTTCCAAATTTTGAGTTTCTTCATAACACTATTGATAAATGATTTCTTTTTTACTGCAAAACCACAAACACATCTTGCAAAAAACTTACGAAATGCCTAAAACTTTCGTGTTTATCTTAGGTCAGACTCAGATGGTGAAATTTCAGCTAATATCCTTAACGATTTTTAAATTTCATTGAATGGTTCGTGCGAATTATTATTCTTGTTTTGTTACAGATAAATTTATTTCTAAAGGTCACATTTCCCAAAATGATAGGTTCATTTAAATTTTCAAGCGTCAACTTTAAAAAAACAACCAAGCTGGGTCTAGCGCCTAGACCAACTTTTTATAATTTGCATCACCATAGGAATTTAGGAAATTAAAAATATCTCTTTCCCAAAATGTCCATACATACTCAAGCCCTGTTCACATTTAATCTTTCAACTTTGCGACCTGTGTACACATGTTTGTCTCAGGGTTTTGCAAACTCTTGTAAGTTATAAAATAATCACATGCAATGACCACTCTAAGATAAGTGTACGACCTTTCAAAATCATTCCAAAATGTTGTTGCAACCTAGTCGCCAACTAGTACGAACAAATGTGAACAGTCCTTAAGATATTAAATATCGTCATGTTCGTTACATTTTCAAGCGATAAAAAACCAAAAGCGTTTCAAGAGTACCTCGAAGGTTCTTTGGCAACGATACTTCGAATTTTTTCCGCACCGAAGTTGAACATGCAACACGCGACATAAATTTCAGGCCAGGATGGCTCAGGTGGGGTT
This sequence comes from Apocyclops royi, assembly GCA_900607525.1. Classification (NCBI taxonomy): domain Eukaryota; kingdom Metazoa; phylum Arthropoda; class Copepoda; order Cyclopoida; family Cyclopidae; genus Apocyclops; species Apocyclops royi. The sequence goes on from LR044401.1 coordinate 19,789, forward strand.
CTCACGAGACACACGTACGTATAAACGGCAAGAAACACGACAAAGGCAATCTGCAAGAAGTTAGACTTTAACGCTAGGCTAGGCCAATTTGAAGGGCAGGTACTTCGAAAAACTTTAACCCTAGTGCAACGAACTCACCACAATATAAGTGTATTACAAAGTACGCTCTTAAGTCTTGATCTTTTGTAAATTTCTGTACGCTAAAGCAAAGTCTAATATTTTAACATTTATAAGTAATATGTTTCTTCATAAGATCGACCCTTACTGAATGACAGAAAAACTTTGTTATTGGCGCGGCATAGAATTCGTAAAGTTTTTTCTTCAACTTGAGAGGTCTGGTCTTCCTCTTGTTAGCAAGATCCATTTTAGAACCAAACGCAGGCACGTCATTGATGTAAAGTCCTATAGGTTCCTAAAAAATGAAGAAATTCAATTAAGCTTCGTTCACATAACCATTGGGTCGGGCTCACGAAACCTCAAGTCTATCCAGTTGCACAAATGAAAATACTTCTTTGCGTTTGCATAACAAGCAAGACTTAGGGTTTTGTGCACTCGACCCAATGGTTTTGCGACCGAGGCTTTACATTCAAAGCCACCAGTAGCAAACTGACTATACACATAAAGTATCGCATTTGAAAAGTTAAAATTTTATTTCTCAACTTTAAAACAGAAAATAATCTTAGATAGCATTTGTAATGGCTAAGGCCCCTAGCCCAGCCGTGACCACAAGGACACCCCCTCCCCCCATTAAAAACAACTAGCCATTGCAACAATATGGGAATCGCGACGATTTGAAACCTCTACTTCATGCACGTCCCTCAACAAGATATCTAAGTATCTAAATCATCAGTCTCTGGCAATCAACATGTTACGATCATATGATATGCTGTCTACTTTTGATGGGAAAAAAATACTTTTTTTGTGTGTAAAAACTGTCCGACTTTGCAATTGTAGACTGCATACAATAGCGACAATTGATAGAAAAAAGGCTTTTGGCGTTATAAGCTGACATCTTCACAAGTTATCTCATCTCAAATTTGAGACAAGAGAGGTTGGAAATATTGAGAAAACATTGAGGTTTACGAAGATATTAGCTATTGGCTCACACCTGGCTAAGAGTTCCACCGCTGACATGTCTGTGATGTGTTCTGAGTGACGGCCGTCCGGTGTCGACACCCTGTCCGCTCTCGTCTCCCTCAGTATCAACCCGCCTTCTTCGACTGGCCCCGAGCTCGAGTGAGCTCAATGAATCCTGGGATTTTTAAAACATGGAATTGATCTTTGGGGGTGATTGGCCACAGTGTTGCCAGATTTGGTGGAATTCCCCAAAAACGAAAACTAAAATTAAAGTCTATCTTAAGGGGCTTTAAAGAGACTTTCAAATTTTTTTTTTAGTTTCTGGTGGAATCTTGATGTTACTTCTGGCAAAACTGAATTTGGGACACTGGTTTCAAAAATGTTCGCTACTTGAATAAAGAGCCAACCAATGTTGCTAGACAGGACAACAAAATTCCCCCAAATCTAAAAAAAATTCACAATAATTTAATACTATGTATTGTCTTATTTATCCAGTGTCGCTGTTATTAAATTTCACCAAATCTGGCTCCATTGTCGAAAATTGGATCTAGAATTATTTAAAACTAGTTTTATTTTCAATTCTAGAGTGACCATTCCATCAAATTGCTACTTTTCCCCAAAAAATATTAGACAGTCAGTGAGTTGCATTTTCTTGGTAGGGTATATGTAAGTTGGAAAACCGGTATCAATGTTACAAAACTTATGTTATGCGAAAATCCACGTTATGTGAGAAAAGCTAGACAAGTTTTTAAGGTGAGAAAGTTTTTCCTTTCTATGATAGTGAGAAAGCTTAATTGTATTATACGATCATTACATGTTTATAACATTGCCCACTGGTATCACAATATGAATAAAAATCAGTAGTAAGCTTTCCCGGTTCATTAAAATAGAAACACTATTTTCACTTATAAACCGGTCCAGCCTTTCTATCATAATGTGGTCTTACGCGTATAATGAGTTTTTTAACTTTGACTATTGTGAGCCCAATGATATGTGGGTGGTCCGCCAAGCTAAGTCAAATTAAGTTAGAGTACTATATACTATGTATTCTGCGAAATCGCTCCGAAATTATCGCCAATGAAAATGAGCCTAAGGCTTCATTCTGCTCAGCTCTGGTCTTTGCCCTAACCTATCAATAAGCCCTAAGATTACCGCATCGTTTGGATTCAATGAACTCCTCCTAGAAGACGTAGATGACGAATTAGAAGAATTAGAATCGGAATCATCTCGCTCCTAAAATTTGAGAAGTAATTTTTCGAAATTTGATTTATTTTTCGAAACGGATTCCAAAGGTTTATGATTATACAAGTTTATAATTTGACAGGTCTATGTTAAACGTAAAGACTTTTTGCAAAAAGCTTTTTTTAAAGTACAATCGAGAAACATCAAAAGCTTACAAAAGTTCAAATTCAACATTCTTACAAAAATTGCATTTAGGCAACATTTGTTAAAGTCCACGAATCATGACATTCTTGGGCATTCGGGAGAAAGTTTCAAAAAGTTATTTTTACTAAAGTTCTAGCTTTTTAAAGCCTCAGTCACATAACCATTGCGTCGAGCGCACGAAACTTTAAGTATAGCCAATAACACAAATACAAATATTTCTTTGCATTTTACAACAAGCAGGACTTTGCAATTTCGTGCGCTCGATGCAATGGTTATGTAACCGTAGCTGAAGAAATTTGTACGAACGTCTTATGTAATCGTGCAAACTTTGTGCAATGGTAATTTTGATTATGAGGTCCAACATATATATTTGTCTTCTATTTTTAAGGCACTAGTTTCATAAAACCCGTATCAAGCACAAGTTTCGTGCGAAGTTCGTACAATCGCCTTAAGCTTTTTCATACGACCAGCATTCAGGTGAGTCGTCAAGGACTCAAAAACGGATGCGGCGATTACTTTAATAGGAATTTTTTTTATCTCAGTTAAGCCTCGGTCACATAACCACTACGGCGGCCGATACATAACAATAGGCTGACTCGGTTGAACAAATTTGAATAAGTTTTTTTACTTTGTACAACGGGGTACACCACTGATTTTGTACGGTCGACGTAGTGATATGTGACCCAAGCTTTAGACGGATGCGTTTGACGCAGCAGTTTTGAGTCCGTGACAACTCACCTGTTACGTCGCATACCTGAAGTTCCTCTTCTGTTTGCGGCATCAGTTCCAATTCTTCTCGAGTTTTGAATTCTAATTTTGCGATAGTCGGCGGGAAGAATAAACCAAGAACGATCTTAAAACCTGCAGTCAATCTTTTCAAACTCATTTTCCGCGAAAACGCACGTTTAATACGAACCGTTGGTTTGATGAAAATGTTTTTTCGTTCATACACAATAAAAAGGTAGGTAGGTTGAAATAGGGGCACAATTTTTTTAGGTCTATCATACGTTAAACGATTACATAGTCATAAGCTGATTTAGCCATTCGTCGAAAATAGTTGTTGGATGATCGTGCGACTAGTCGTACGTCAATTAAATGAAAAAAACTGTCACATTATCAACCCACGATTCGAAGGTACCACCTGGTACTAATGTTACAAAAAATTACGATTGTTATGAGATAGCTTAACTGTTCCACTTGAATAAAAAAGCAAAATTTTCAGTTTTAATAAAATGGTCCAGCTTTTCAATCGTATTGTAGATTTTCACATTGACTGCAGGTACCAATATTATAAATGCTACTTTACGCTCAAATACATATTACGATTCAAAAGATACGTGTTAATAATTAACAAAAATTTTGATTTTTCATTGAAGTGGGACAGCTTAGTCATATTATACATTCACAACTTGCTTATAACATTGACTACTGGTCGCAAAGTTTCGTACGACGGCAAAATTGCGCGACGATTACGCGACTATTTAGTATCAACTTAGACCTTCAGTCACATCCTTTCGTGGAAGTAAATATTGATGAGAGATTTCGTGATTAAATTACCGGGATTTTTTCGCATTCTCAGTCCTCCCATCCACAAGTCCGCCAGAATCACTTGAGATAACGGGTGTGACAGAAATCTGAAATATTTCAATCGATAAAAAACATCCAATAAAAAATTAGAGAATGGCATCTTGTTACGACTATGTAATATATTTTGTAACATGAGAATTTAGATTTTCATTTTGATTCTGGTGGAATTAAGATGTCATTTTTGGCAACACCGGAGACTTGCTCTAGTGGTAATTACCGTAAATTATTTCCGTAGACGGCGAGCTTCAAGCAAGTCTGTCGTGACCTGCAGTCAATGTTATAAAAGTTGTTTTACGCGAAAATCCACGTTAAAATTGAAAAGCTTGATCAGTTTTTAAGCAAAGAAAATTTTACTTTTTTATTGAAGTGGGACAGCTTAGTCATAGGATACTATCGTATTTTGTTGATAACAGTGATACCTACCAGTTTTCAAGAGAGGCGGTTAGCAAATGCTGAGTCAACTCGTCATCGGTTTGATAACAATAATCCAAAAGTTGTAAGGCTAAAAAAGGAAAGAATAAATCTAAAAGTTTGGCCAATAGAATCACTTTTCATTATTAAAAGTTTTGCCAGATTTAAGTAAAATCGAAGTGACAAAGGTCAAAGAATAATTATGAATTCAAAAAGAGAATCACGTAAAAGCAATGAAAAACGCAGTACAAATAATTACTTGGGCCGATACCTTCGTAAGTCATCTCATCTCAACTCTGAGACAAACGATGTGGGAAATATTGGAAAAACATTGAGGTTTTCCCGCCATCGCATCTCAGATTTGAGATGAGACAGCTGACGGAGATATCAACCAAACAGCTCTTGTTCCATTCCTAGTATAATTTTTTTTCATTACTTTATTTATCGCTCGTGTGCCACAACCCAATGTTCAGATTTTGATGAAATTCGTTGATTTTTTGACTAGTGAGTAAAATACATTAGCTGCTCAGTGTCTGCACTAGCTTGGTTAAGAAGAGTGTTGTTATCAACCATAGACATTAAGAATACCTAGGACTGTTTACACTGATGTGAAATCATTTGAATGGATGTTTTGGCACTGCATGCGGGACCAAGAGTTGTGACCAAAATATTATTTGAATAAAACTGTATTAAGTCACACTGTTTTAATCTTACATGCAGTACCAAATGACCTCTGGTGATGGTTTTTGGAACTAACACTAGTGGGCAGTCTAGGTATTTCCTATCGTCTAACGTGACTTTTCAATTCAGCTAGTCAAACTTGTAAGGTAGAACAAAGGCTGTTTCAGAGGGCTAGCTCCCATTGACCCTTTCTGTACTAACAAAATCCGATCAGGTCAGGTTAGGTTAGTTGATAAATTTGTAATTTTGGTGAATTCGGCTTGAGTGTAGAAAAAACTGAGTCCGTGCTTCAATTTCAAAAAAAACAACTTACACAAATCCTCGAAAAATTTGCTATATCCTTTGAGTTCGTCATAGATTTCAACGTCAAGATCATCATCAGCGGCTTCTAGGGCCATGGCTTGGTACAGTCGAGCGGCCACAAGGGCTTTCGACATGGCCTGCTCACCTAATTGAAAGAAAAAAACGGTAAGACTGTTTGATGGTTAATTGTAGATATTTTAGGAAAGCTTCAATCGGTTACCATGTTGCCACATGAGTTTCGCCATTTCTTGTCGCTTTGTCAACACTGCCCAGACAATTAATTCGCTGAATGGGAAGTCAAAGGTTTGGCAGATGTCCTCGATCTGAGGCTGAGTTGTAGTGCCCGGATTTCCATTAGCGGTTAGTGATGACATGAAGGAAGGGATCTGCGACCAGTTGAACACTCACAAAATATCAAGATGGTCATATTTCAAACTGTCACAGTGTCAAAAAGTCGAAAATAAACCAAAAATGAAAAATAGATCACTTAGCATTTAACACTTAACAACCAAAGCTTATAGAAAAGACCCCATGGCCCTGCTGGGGGCAACAATGCGACAGTATGACGCAATAACCGTTTGACACTTCGACGTCATGAAATCTCCTCGTTAAGATTAGGTTAGGTTAGGTTCCAAACTAATTAATCAAACTAATAATTTAGGATAGAAATCTATGATTTTTTCTGAGATTTTCTTAAGAAATTTTGAGAATAAACTTCCGGACACAGAAGAAAATATCTAAATAATCTTCACGAATGATTCATAGGCAAAAAATAATATTAAGATGCTAGGTATGGTAAACAGATACCTAATTATCAAATCTCATAGTTATCATACTATCATCTCAGAGTTTATTACATAATTTAAGAGCTCCACCAAATATGACAAAATACCTTTAGGCTTGTAGTTGTAATTGACCTTTGCATGGTTACGCTTAAAAAGTTTGAACCATTCTTTGGTATTGGCTGATCGTTGAGTGACTTGCTAGGTGACTGTGTTTGTTGAAATGTCGTCCTAGGATTGTAAAAACGTACAAGCTTATTTACCTGTTGTAAAGCAGGTCTGAAAATTAACACAAGACTGAAGGCAATTATGTTATAGTAAGTCTCTTAAATATCTGACAAAAAAAATACAAAAATATTATTGAACTTAAACTGTGATCAGAGAAAAATGTACTCGAGTTCAAACTTTCCTGATCCATTACAAATATTACCACACATGAACATAAACTTGCTTTTTTAAGGGTCTCAAAACAGAAGAAGATATGACGTCATCTCTTTTGTCTGTCACTTTTTGAATTTTCGATTTGAGATTGACCGAACTTTCCCATTGTATATTTAGATGAGATTACCCTATATAGAACAATAACGAAATAACAATTGTTGAGCTACCTGAACTTTCTTCTTGAGTAAGTTGCAATGTATCCACTGCCCATCAACTTTCCAATAACAAGCCCAATGTCCATTAGGGTTACGCGATAGTATCTTGACATTTTGGGAACCACATCACGAACGAGATAGCGAAGTGTATTAGCGGGGCCATTTTTCTGTGGGAAATAAAAAGGATGCTTGGTTCTGAAAGTTGGTGCTAGATCTGGTGAAATTCCCCCAAAATATGAACTTTTATTTCTTAAAGACAATAAAATCGGTGTTGCCAGAATTCCAACAAAAATTAAAAGAGCTTGATATTATTAAGACAAGTTCCCTGTACATAGACTCAAAAGTTTACGATTTCAATTTGGGGAATTCCGCCAGATCTAGCAACACTGATTGGTTGAAAAAAGCTTTTGGAGACCCCTTGGGGTCTTAACTAACGACAATTTAGAATAATTTTGGGAACTTATATTCTTTTATAATATGACAAGTTTTAACTAGAAATATGAAGACCTGTATCTTCACTGAAAACTTACAATACATCAAGGTGACTGTATTTACATTGACTTATTATCCGAATCAAGTCCCCCTGCTTGTCGACGACCAAGTGTTTAAAAGGACCGGCCTCTGGACACAAGAACTTCGGTAACTTGGTCTAAATTTCGGGAACTTACGCTATTATAGAGCTCTTCTAAAACAGAAACTGTTAGGAACTTATTCATGTTGACTCCGTTCTCTAGGAGAAGTCGCACAAAGTCGACTCGATCACTGTCCAGGGCCTCAAACATTGCGTGCTCCAAAGCTCCGGTTGTCCACTCTTGTCCTGTTTCACAAAAATAAAAATCTTAAGCTAGTGTCTATTGTAACAATCTATAATTGTTCTTGTTCGATGAGAACGGCAGGTTAAGTTTGAAACGTTTTTCTAGAAAGAAAGATCCGTAGAGCGTAAAAAAATTGAAATTTGAAAATTCAAAATGATGGAAAACAATTTTATATCACTGGCAGTTTAGTTTAGATTGTATCAAACAATTAAAGTGTTTTTAAATTCTAGTTGATAACGAGAGCTTCTCTGGAAAGCGAAAATGAGCCGTAAATGGACTCACCATCAGAGCTGCCAGGTTTGGGGAAATTCCTTACAATGAAAGCTTAAACTTTTTGTGCTCAAAGGGGACTTAACAAAGAACATACACTGGCTTGTTCAATGTTTGGGGAAATTTAGATGACATTTCTTGCAACACTGCTCACCATAGACAAAAATTTCTTTCTTTGCAATGTCACATCTGTTCCACGCCAGCGCCAGTGAGAGCTGATCAACAGGCGACAGGTGTTGCGCTTTGAAGAGAGCTGTCAGGATCACCTTGTCGAGTTCGGAATTTTCTTCGTGGTCATTGGAACATCGGTAAATGGTTATCTAACCAAAAAACCATTGCTTATATAATCACGCTTAACTACTGCAGCCAACAGCACTTTTATCGGGCCGGGCTAGCCTAGAATCTATGTCTCGTCCGGAAAATTAATTATCGCCCTTAATTACTGCTACTAGCAGCACTTTTATCGGGCCAGGCTAGCCTGTTCCGGAAAATCAACTACAATGGAATCGAGCATTTGCTAAATGATTTCAAATTTTGATGTGTATTTTATTATCTAGTTGCAAACATCACATTTCTCGACTTTTTTCATTTTCCTCCACACGCAACCAGAAACGAATGACGTAATTACCAGATTTTTTTTCTTGACACACTGCCTGATCTCCATCTGGAGCCTGGAGGCCTGCTCGGTGGTGATGTCAAACACTTTCATAATCGTAGCATTCAACTGAAATTTAGATTTTTTTTTCTGTTGGCTTAACTGTCTGAATGTTAACTGTCACAATGGGAGGTCACGCACTGAAACTTGGCCGTTGGGCGTACTAGTCTTTAACGGGTAATGTAGATCATTGCAAAGATAGCAAAAAATTTCATAATAAACAAATGATACCCAAAAACATTTAACGGCTAGCGAACCTAGCGGCCAAAGTTTGCAATTCCTACAAATGTCTAATTCCTAACATGTCAGAGGTTTTTTTGGATACTTGAAAATACCAAGTAATCTGATCATGACCTATATTAAGGGCCCAGACCCTAACCCTTTCGGGGAGTCCTTGCCCTACCCCAGCCCTACCCCATTACCTACAATAGGCATCGGAACCCCACAGTTCCTAATATCTAATCCAACAAAAAGATTTATTTTCTGAGACAATCCACTTTAGAAGCAAAACCAGTTTGTACATAAAAACGTTTTTTTTCTTTCAGAAAAATAGGACAGCTTATCATATATAACATTGTTACCTGGTCACAAATATCTGCTAGACAGTCGTTATCTTCAGTTACATACCTAAAAATTTTTTTAACACTTATTTTTTTCCAACACAAGCTCAAAAGAGATCGAGTATTAAAAAAGATAAGGGGGCTAGATGGTCAAGTGGTCTCACTTGTGTGCGAATGCGAGAAGGTCAGCGGCTCTTCCAGTTCCATCGCAAACTACAACAGGTACAGGTGGGGTTGCCGTCACGTATTCCAAAACAGCTCGGATGGTGTTCGTACCTCCCTCAATGACAAGACAGACCAAAGGTGTGCAAAAATCACCTGTGAACATTTTATCGACATTCTGAGAACGCGAGTAAATGGGAGATGACCAGATGCTTAACTTACAAGTAGAATTAGGCAATACCAATTCTTGATCATGTTTCATTAGCGGGTTAGTCAACGGGGAGGTAATCAATCGACAAAAAAGTATACATAGAGATGAAAGGGGTAAAATGCTTTTAGACATGTCTTAAGTGTCTTAAAATCAACCAACATTTGGTGTTTTAGCCTATTCAGTCAGATTTGAAAACTTTATTAACTGAGTTTGTTTTACCCTTTTTATCTAGTGCCATCTACAAAACACTTTGGTCATTGCCTCCCATAGACATTAAAAAATACCTAGACAGCTCACACTCCTTAGTGCCAAGAACTGATTGATGGACCATTTTGGCGCCACATATGGGACCAGAGCAGTGTGACTTAAATATAAAGTAAATGTTTACCAATTTAGTCACACTGCTTTGGTCCGCATGTAGTGCCAAAATGGCCCTTCAATTGGTTCTTGGAACTAACAGGCAGTACAGGCAGGCGGGTTAGGTCAGTGATTAGTCTAGGTATTTCTAATGTCTATGTTGCCTCCCCATTGAACCACTACATTTGTCACTTTCAGTGTTGCCAAAAATGAATAGAAATTTCTACCAAAATTTGAACTTAATTTTATATGCCCTGTCTAAAATACCTTTCGACACAAAAGTTAAAATTTTCAGGAATTCCACCAGATCTGGCATCACAAGTCACTTTAAGAATAAATCATTACTGGGATAAAATAACACTTTTGAACGCAAATTTAAAGAAAGTAATATAGGTGAAAAAATACAAATTTGAGTCTGATATGAGACAATTATTTTAGAACTGAGCTGGAAGAGTTTATTTCATTTTAAGAATGAACAGTGAGGCAGTTCAAATGACAAACCCGGTAGCTACTTTAAGGGCTGTTCACATTTAATCATAGAACTTTGCGACGAGGTAACAACTGCATTTCGAAATGATTTTGCAAGGTTGTAAATAGGTCACAGAGATGTTATTACATGCAAATATTATGCAGCCAGTCAATGAAAGCTTGCAAAGCCTTGAGACAAACAAGCAGACACAGGTTGCAAAGTCGTACGATGAAATGTGAACAGGGCTAAGTGTTGCCAGACTTGGGGAACTTCCTTAAAGTCAAAACTTAAATCTTTTGTGCCCAAAAGGGACTAAACAAAGAACATACACTGTTTAGTTTGATTTTTGGGGAAATTTAGATGGCATTTCTGGCAACACTTTCTGGGCTTTAGATACAAATCGTTACTTGTAACGAGCATGAGTCAGATTGAAACTCGAGCAAATTAGGAACTTAACCGCAGTAAAAATAATCTTGGCTTACTTTGTTTTCCATCGCCTAAGCATTGCGCCGATATGTATTTCTCGAGTTTACGTCGAAGTGCAATTTCGGCGCCGTACTTGCCGACAGTCCCGTTGTCGACGAGAAGAAAGTAGGCGTGGTGCTTGTTCAGGGCAGCGAAACGAGACCTGCGTTATTTTAACTCTATGTAAAATTTGTACGTGTAGGTTATGCATGTAAAGGGCTGTTCACATTTGATCGTAGGATCTTGCGACTTGGTTAGAACTACATTTTGCAATGGTTTGGCAAGGCTGTGAACTTGCCTTAGAGTAGTCATTGCATGCAACTATTTTTTAACATATATTTGAAAACTAGCAAAAGCTTCAGACAATAAATTGCACAGAAGTCGCAAAGTTGTACGATCAAATGTGAACAAGGCTTAAACTAATGCTAAATAATCTCTGTTTATTTAAAGTATACTGTATGAGTTATTAAGCTACAAGATAAGTTAACGATGAAAAGTCAAAAAACTATTTGCTAATCAACTTGATAGACTAATCTTCATAAAAACAAAAAAATATTTTTAATGTCAGTTTTTTCGTACTGTATATACAAAGGTCATATTTCAAATTGTCGCACTTCCCATATTGTCGCGATGTAAACTTGTCGCAGGTAGAAAACATTAAATTTTAAACACAAAACAACCTAACCTAACCTAAAATGTGGGTCCCACTATCCCTGCCGGTGGCATCGAATCTCCCATTGTGACAAAATGGGCATCGCGACATTGTGAAACGTTAAACCAATTAGTCGACTTTATCTTCAAGGTCTTTCAAAAGCATGGAATGGAAAGCGTACTTTTAAAATCTTCAGGAAAAAGTAACGTTTAGAAAAATTAACCATGCATCCTCTCAAAGTTAGTTGATAGTTTTTACGGAGCTTGACAATTTAGTTTTAATATAGAATCGTGTTAAGATTTTAGAACTTACTGTTTAAGCTTTGACATGAAAATATAGTTGTGGAATTTATAGGAATTAAATTTAGCTTACTAAAACTTTTCATGAAACGGTCTCTTAGTACAAATATTTTGATAACCTTGGTAAGTAAACTGATACTTTTTTTCAATTACCTTGGGTAAAGTTTTTGACAAAATAAAAAAGATCCACGTTGTACAATGTATAAGAACTTAAAAGTAAGCTTTAATATAACAAATCGCTAAATCTACCTCTAAAAGTTTTTCAGCTTATGAAAATTGTACTTAGTTAAATAGGATCTAATCTTAAGCTTTCTTTTAAGTTACCGCAACAAAAAAAAAAATATTGTTGGTTAATAATCATTAAACCATCAGCGACAACAGAATTAGTGCTACCTAACAATATAGGTTAAGTCAGGCAATTAAATAAAGTTAAAATATACGTTTCAGAATTACAAACTTTGATAGACTGTGACACAATGACAATTTCACGTTCCATAAAATTAAAATTGGACCAACACTAATTAAATTATTAACACTAAATGTTGGAGTCAATGTTACCTGCAAACCAACTAAAATAGTTATTCACGTATTACGCAGTAGCCAAATGATTTAACTTCAGAAAAAAACCACTAAATTGTTTATAGAAACTATACAGAAAGCTACCTGCACTAACAAAAAGATAGAATTATTATAATGATTTTTTAAAAAATACTAAAAAATCAATTGACAATGGTTGAAGTTTTCATAAGATCACTTGGATTTCATCCCCAAGTTTTTTGTGAGAACTTTTGAGAATTCGGTCATTAGGTACATAGAACCTTGATTAGTTACCTTGGTTGTGAGACAGAGTGAAACGGCACCTCTTGTCGCGTTCCAAGCAATTCATTCCTCTTGTCAACAATACCCCAAGGTGTAATACCGATTGAGACAACACGACCACCTAAAGTTTATAACAAAATTGAAACAAATCTTGAATGTATTTCAGACACAAAATTACGTAAAGAATTCCACCAAAATCTAACAGTACTGATTGTGTGTTATAAATCACGATATGGAAATATTAAGACTCTATGGAATTGCTTTTTTCTTCTTTGGCGAGATACGTTTTGGATCGAGAAACAAAAACACATTTATCAAAAGAATTTTTTTTTCTGTAATTTTTAAATTTCATAAGTCTGTTCATGTTGAACTAAAACTAAAAACAGATAACTTTTGATCATTACTTAAGAAGATGGGTATATCGGATATTTAAGCCTCGGTCACACGAAACTTCAAGTCTAACCATTTGCACCAAAACACACACATTATAAATTTTTAACATCTAATGAAAGTTGATATCATTTGCTATAAGAAATTCTGAATGAAACTCCACTCCAATCTTATATCTTACAGATATGGCCTGGTTGTACTTCAACATGTGTGCTATGACGTCATACGAAAAAAAAATTAAAAATTTGTTACATGAGTGACCAACCTATACTTTACAAATCTTAATTTGAACAAGTCAGGCAGAGAGAGGACATAGGCGAGCTCAACCTTTAATTCTTGGCGACTTTTCTGACATGAGGGCGTCCCCGACGTGCTTGCTGACCCCTGTGTTTGTCCCAGCTGTAAAGATCCACGCTCCGGTGGTCTTGGCAGCCTTTAAGAGACCTTTGCGAAGGTTTCGTTTGAGCTTCGGTTGAATATCAAAGTTAGCCTTTAAAAAAATCGAAGTTGAACTTTATTTTAAAACCTGAACTTGAACTAACTTTAACTTTGGAAAAAGTCGATCTACGGATTAGCAATTTTTCTGACATCAACGATTCTTTGGGTAAAACTGCTTTAGACCACAATATTAGAAAAATATTTTTTCCAAAGCAACCAAAATATTTATTTTATCATCTTACAATCAATTCTTCCAGATAAGAAAAGTAAATTTCACTAAAAGATTAACACACATCCAATGTATGGAAAACTATTCCAGTTTTAATCTTGAGAAATTCCACCAAATCTGGCAACAATGATACCAAAAAAGTAAACAACCAAGCGCTATAATCAGAGAGCACTTTCTAAAAAAAAAAAAGAAAAAAAAATGGATGATTGGAATAAAGTTCATGGGTACAAGATTGAATGGCTTCAAAAGAAATCAAGAATATAAAACCAAAGTGATGAACATAATAAAGGAGAGATATCTCTAACTAAAGGGCTGTTCACATTTGATTGCACGACCTTGCGACTTGGTTAGAAATATACTTTACAATGCTTTGGCAAGGCTGTGAACTTGACTAAGAGTAGTCACTGCATGCAACTATTTTTAACCTATATTTGAAAACTAGCAAAAACTTGAGACAATGAATTGTACACAAGTCGCAGGATCAAATGTGAACAAGGCATAAAATAACGGAAGCTGATGACGGTTAGGTTAAAGAGGCCATCGCTTTAAGATCTAATATCTAAACTATCTTTCAGACCAATTTTGCCAAAAATTATCTTTAAATTCTACCAGAAAAGTAAGAGATTAGAAACACATCTAAATCAACTTAGAATCTAATATACATTTAGCGGAATTACACATAATCTGGCAACACTGGAACACACTTCTATCAACAGAAACAGAGTACATACATTCAACTATAGATTCACTCTTCTCTCACAAATATTTTACAATTTACAAGTATCCTTTTTTTCATCAAATCTGACCCAGGCGTAATCTACAAAATTAACTGCAAGTCGTACATGTAAAGTCAGATCGATTTAATAATTAAGAAGTGAACAAATTAGTGACAAAAGCGGCTAGCTTAGCAAAGAACAAAGTGCACTATGTACTGGCTCTACAGATATCCATGCTTCCCTTCAGTCAATTTGGAAGTCCTTGTTGACACTGAATGAATCTTTTATACGAACCTTTCCGCCATTGACAGTTATGAGAAGTTTTGGCTTTTCCAAACACCATTCGCGAAGAAGCAAGTGCAATACATTTTCAGGTTTTGTGTCGTAAGATAACCTGTCAAAGAATGTATAAAAAAATTACAAACAACTCTATGCTAACATAGACAATGTGCAAGTTAGAGATTTAACTTATTTCTTTTTAGAACAATTTTAATTCGCGTCATTAATTATCGAGGCATCCTTATGTTGCATTTCCAATAATGTCGCAAAGTGAAAGTGTAACAATTTTCATATTGTCACAATATCAATCCAGTGTCCCCGGAAGGGCTGCGGCCGCCCCTTTAATTAGGTTAGGTTGGTTTAAGTTTACGACAACAACAAATTTGAGATATAAGCAAACAGAAAAAAATGAATACTTATTTCTGAAGATGCTTCAGATTTTTGAAAGAAGGTTTCATTCATGCTCCCTCAAAAGTCATTTTCAAATACAATTTTGATAATGAATCAAAATTAAATAAACGCTCAGATATGAAAATTTTAAAAAGTATTAAAAAGAAATTAGTGCTTTGTGTTCCACATCATGGTATAAAAGCAAGACATTTTAATGAATAAAAATAAATCGTCATTTCATTTGTGCATGCAATGAATGTCAAAATATTGCTTATTCGTGTTTTTGCAGTCTCAAAAATATAGAAAGTAAAAAGACGCCATTACTTGCTTAAAGGGGGGTTCTCATATGATCGCAAGGTCTTAAGTACAATTTGCGTATTCAAGAATGTGTATGCAGTTTGTACGC
>LR044401.1:40607-67526 GCA_900607525.1 Apocyclops royi
CTACGTAACTTTAAGTAATTACGCCCAGCCCATTGCCTAAAATCGGTTTTTTATTTATCTAAAACAAACTGGCCACTCCATGGCTTTGTACCCCCCCCCCCCGTAGTGTTCATGTGACAAAGGCTATACATGAATTCTGTTAGGCCTAGATTTTTAGGCCTCGAGTCGGATTCGGGATTTTATGCTCGGGTTCTAGGTAAATGTTGCAGAGTTAGTTAATAATGTGAGTGATTGAAAAGCCGGTCTTAGGTGTACATACATTTAAAGTACTAAAAAATTACCTGACACAAACGGCCCCTAGTCTATCCTTGCATGAGGCACTTGGACCCCCAATATGACAAACTGACGCTTAGTACGCTAAGAAACCAACCCGTCTCATTAATTAAATGAGTTTTGGAAACTAACTTTTGAACACTAAAGCCTCTATTTACCTAGATACATTGGTAATTTTTTTTGGCGTGATTTTGTGGACATTGTAGTGTTTAAAGTTTTGTAGCTGCACTTGAAATTTTTTTGCGATTGAAAATCATTAAATAACATTTACTTTACTTCGAGAAAATTCCAGAAAATCATTTTTTTAGGTTAAACATTACTTTAATTAAATAATAGACGAATTTCTTACAAATAGAATTATTAGTTTATGTGTCTAAAAGGATTTTGAATATTTGAAACAATATATTTAGTAGAACAATTTACAGTAAAAACAGGTTTTGGGCGTTATTCGGGCATAAACTTTAGTCTATAAAAGCAAATGAATAGTCCGACTCAAATGACTATAAATATTTTTCAAGGAGCCCCTAAATATTTTACAACGAATTTATCAGGAATTAGTTTAGGTTTACTAGAATCAGAGTACACACATATACATATTTAGCTACACAAGCGATTTTAATTTCTCACTTAGGTAAATTCAACAATCAAGAAAATTTGAATTCCTTGTTGTGTAATGACAGATCATTTGAGTACACACAAATGGACCGACCTACATCGCATGTTTTTAGTCTACCCTTAGTGATACACCAAGGTTCAAAGTTCAGGTGTCGGAATAACCCATGTGGACAGCAAAACCTAAAACAATGTCTACGCTAAAATAAGACTTGAGTCTAGACCAGCTTGTTTTGCTTTTTTTTTGAAGTGGGACAGCTTAATTGTATCATACGATCGTAATTTTTTTATAATATTGGTATCAGGCCTTCAACCAGAAGTCAATGTTATGAAAGATTACGATCGTATTTTACGACTAAAGCCTTGTTCCCATTTGATCGTACGACTTTGCGACTTCTGTGCAATTGATTGTCTGAAGCTGTTGCTAGTTTTCAAATATAAGCTAAAAAATAGTTGCATTCAGTAACTACTCTAAGGCAAGATGACAGCCTTGCCAAATCATTGCAAAATGTAGTTCTAAACAAGTCGCAAGGTCATACGATCAAATGTGAACAGCCCTTTTGTTGTCCCACTTCATGAAAAAGCAAAATTTTAATTACTTATAAAACAGTCCAACCTTTCTATCGTAACATGAATTTTCGCGTTAAAAATCTTTTTTAACATTGATTACAGATGTCCGTATCATGAGAAAACTGCTAATGGCTAAGAGCACTTACTGATCATAACTGGCCACGTTAAATCTTGACCACTACACTTAAATCAATGATTCTTTTGCAATATCAATTGAAATATTATATATAAGAGTTGACTTTACATAGTCAAACCGAAGCTTAATATTTAAGAAAGAAAATCCCGTAAGGAAATAAGGATTACTTAACATCTATGATTGACTTTGTGAACTTGGAGAGGTCGTGCGAAATTAGACCAGTCCCATGTACTAAGATTTTTTTCGATTTCTACACTTAAAAACGGCACAACCTACCTCTTTTGTACGAACCTCATTTGTTCAAACAGCAAAAAAATCCAATTATTTGTTGGAATTTAGAGGCTAACCCACCAGCAGGGGGGCAGGGGGGGAAGGAGGGAGGGCAGCTACCTGAAAAAGAGGATAATTTAACCTAAATTCACTTACCTGAAACAAAAAAAAATAGGTTAGGTTAGCCTCTTTTTTTTAGGGTGCGGCAACCCCTGTACCCACGCCTCTAAATTTGAGCCAATTTTTACTGTCCGATCCAAAGTGACACTTGATCAAATGCAGTTGGTGCAATCAAAGACTCGAATAAATGCTATTCGATCAAATGAAATTCGTACAAGTGTGGGCTTCGTACAAGGGAGGTACTGACTTACATAAAAACAATTCATTAATTGAGGTAAAAGAAATTTTCACGAAAGGTCCGTGCCTATTGGCGGAAAAAGCTACTAGCATACTATGTATTTTTTTTACCTCGTCATGACGCTTCCTTCCGTGAATCCGAATAAATTCGCGCGGATCTTTAATCCGAATTAAGTTTTTAAGCTCCTTAATCTTTTTAAATTCTTCGACGGGCCTACGCGGGGGTAAAAACCGAAGCAAGCTTCGGCCTGGGGGACTCTCATCCGGCATTGTTAACCCTTTTTCGTCAATAATGTAAGGGCTAATTTGATCAATTTAAGAGTGCTGTTATAGTTTATATCTTTCAGTGAAAAAGGTCTTTAAAAATTTTCACTGATTCGTGTTATTTTACACAAAAATAATCTTGACTTCAGTTGATCTTGACTTAAATTTCACCGAATTTAAAGCTTGAAGCAACCTGATCGGATAATTGTTGTAGCCAAGGTGTTAGAAAATCTTCAAATCGCCTCAATTTTTCTTAAGCAACAAGCAGCAGAGATTCAATCAAATTCTTTACTTTGAGCTTTCACTCAAGATACTTGAACAGATTTCACAAACTGACAACGAAAATGTAAGAGAGTACATTGGCCGCAATCCTATAATATGTATTACATAAGAAATATTGATAATGCCACGATATATTTTTGAATAGGAAATAAATTGAATGAGAACGATTTGTTTGTCTACGTTCATACATAAACAAGATTTGTTTCGCTTGAAGTGAACCGAAGTTTTGTAAGTCAAAGAAGTTTTCACACATTGCAAAGCTAGTATGATATCAGAACATCAATAGTTCAATTTTCACAAAGTTCCAACAATATAGTGTAGCTTAATTACTTCTAGAAGTCTCACACAGAATTTTTTTACACGTTTCTAGGTTCTTTTAAGTAGAAAGGTGCCGCTACAACTAAAAGCCGATGCCTAAAGAATCCAAAGAAAGATGCGAAAGAGAAAAAAAAATTGTGAGACGTTTCAAGCAAGGACGGCTAGCCGAATGGAGGAGCTATGCACTCACTACAAAGTGCCTCCAATCTTTAATTAATTATAATTAGTATGCATGTATCTTTTGTCCTTGATCACTTTAAGAAACATAAATAATTTCTAAGTTGCATATCCAGCTAAGCTGTTGGGACAAAGATATTCATTAAGACCTCAGTCACGTAACCATTGCGTTTAAGTCTAGTCAGTTGTTAAAATACAAATATTTCTTTGCAGTACAAGCCGGACTTATTATATTGTGCTCTCGACGCGATGGTATGCGAATAAACTTTAACATTTTGTGTCATTTGGCAATTGATTGATTGATTGATTGATTGATTGATTTATTAGACCCATGGTTCACATTATAAATAAGGAACAATTAAGGGTACACATAAATATAATCATTCATCTTGATCTTCTTTTTTCTTCCCTCCTTCGAAAAAACTTTGTCCTGGGTGGGGGCTCGAACCCAGGACTCCTGCATGGGAAGGCGCTGCCTTAACCAGTTGACCATCCAGCCCCCGTGTTCGTGTAATTTTGAAAACCAGATACCTGCATGCTTCTTTTTCGGGGAAATTTAGAGCAGTAATTCTTTGGCTCAGGTAATTACATTCTTAAACTTAAAATACTGAATAACTTAATCCTAACCAAACATACACGATACTAAACAAACTAGGCAATACTTTAACAGGGCTGCTGGGGGCATCGGACCCAGCCCTTGCTAAACCCTAAGATTCGGGTAAACTTGGTCGGAAAAGGGAAAAAATTGCCAGAAAAAAAATTCTCCAAACTTTTTTCCCGAACCGCATTTTCTTTTAAACGAGTTCTAGGTTTTCGTGTTCAAATGTAAGTAAATTCCGCCAAAACTCTGCTTACGTCATGTTACGTCACGTTACGATCGTAATTTGCAAAATAGAATTTGCATCGTTTGCTTATGGGGTAAAAACAACAGCCTATATTTATCATGCACACATCATACCAGGGTGGCAAAAAAGGCCGGCCACCCCTGCTACGGTAGAGTAAAAGTACCGCCCTTGGTAAGGTAAGTCCGCAAAAAAATAATTTTTTCCCTTTTTACTGTACCAGTCTATCGTACTGGGGGGCTACCATACTGAGGGCAGTACTTTTAAACGCCCCCTGTGATGACAGGCCTAAGGATATTGGCGACAGCCAAAAAATAACCCCTAATATTGATATTGAACTTCACTTCACTCATTCATTCCAGAGTTTGAAGAGATTCATGGTAGTTTGAGGAGGAAAAGAAAGTAAATTTCGCCTAAAAGAAATTTATTTTTCTATTGCTCTTACTCTCTATCCTAGGTACATACGATTATAACTGTTTATAATTACAATTACAGGTTAATAATCTATTTCACCTCAGTTAGAATATAAACTTCTGAGTCAAACAATAAATCTAGCATATCTCTAACATTGACAAGCCCAGAAGATAGAGATGAATAGACGTGAGGCTCAAGTCAGAATTTAGATTTTACTATGTGATGCAAAGAATACTTAATAATTTACTATAATGGCATGGATAAAAGAAAGAAAAGTTCTTTGCTTTAAAAATGACACAAAATCCTGACTCGAGCTCAGATCAGATCGTACGAACCCTACATAAAAACTCGATTGTTCAGCAAAATTTTCACGATTTTCAATTAGGAGCCCATTAGTTCAACTATGCACAAATCGTATGATCAGAAGTGGGCAAGACTATGAAGGGAATAAAACTTTAAGATGAACCTCTTGTCAAACCGGTTTTAACTAGACCTTTTGTACAGATAATAAAATTATCTTGTTAACTTAAAAGAGCAAGCTTCGCAGGAGTTATGCCGTACAGTCCTATTCCCCGCGTTAAGGCCTGTTCACAATTAATCGTACAACCTTGCGACTTGGTTAGAACTACATTTTGCAATGATTTGGCAAGGCTGTGAACTTGCCTAAGAGTAGACACTGCATGCAACAATTTTTTTACCTATACTTGAAAAACTAACAGAAGCTTGGGATTGTCAATTGTACACAAGTCACAAAGTCGTACAATCAAATGTGAACAAGGGTTTAGCAAAGGCTTAGATTTTAAAAGATAAATTTAAAAAAGTTAAAGAGCATGAAATTGTTAAATTTCAGATTAAAGAAGATATCAGACTTATTTTGATTAGATAATTTTTTTGGAAAATCTGAAACCTTTCATCCTGTTTTCTGTTGAAAAAAAGATCTGAATTTCCAATTTAAATCGATATGGTTTGCAGCTAAGCGCAGAAAAATTCTATAAATTTAAAATGAGTCTCACATTCTTGAAGAATGTTGGCAATACTATTAGCAGGAATCTTTTGAACAAAATAGGGAAGTTATAGAAGAATTTTGAATTTATTTCATATTAAATAGCCTATGCTCATAATAAGCATGGATCAATACTTTAGGTATTAGTAAACATTAGCTTTTTAATTGGCATAAGCCAAGTATTTAGTTTCAAGGACTAATTTTGTGCAAATAATTACCTTCTGATAGAGGACTGTTATTATATGAGGTAATTTTTTTAAAATGTCACTTCAGTTAAATACTTTTTAAGAGTGCTTAAGCAAACAATTAAGTTAGAATTGGTAAATGGTTTTTTTTAATAATCAGGTAATTATTTGATGGAAAAATCTCGAAAGTTTTGTTTTTTAAAAGACAAAATTAACCCAGGACATGAATAATACGATTTACGGATATTTTTAAACATCCATAAAATAATTTATCTTGAACTTATTATTGTTCAAGTGTCATTGCTACTTGTTTTTTGGTCAAGTAAAATTAGAATTGGGATTTAATTTTACTTGTTTAAACTTGTTTATCACGGATAAAGTCAAGAATGAGAAAACTTGAGCCTCGGTCACATAACCATTGGGTCAAGCGCACGAAACCTCAAGTCTATCCAGTTGCAGAAATAAAAACACTTCTTTTTCTTTTGTAAAACAAGCTATACTTGAGGTTTTGTGCGCTTGACCCAATGGTTATGTGACCGAGGCTTTAGTTTAAATTATGGGATCGCATGGTCTGATAGTCAGCACATCTGCGTTCGGTACCGGGATCATGGGTTTGAACTCCCGCCCAAAACAATTTTAATAAAAAGAGAAACCTATCACAGAAGGAAGAGAAGAAAGTTAATTTTCATTGCCTTAATAACCATGCGCATTTTATAATGTAATATCCGAAATAAATGGAATGAAATGAAACTAAATTTCTTCATCACGTCCTTTTCTGCTTGTAATTACTTTCATGAGACGGAATGAAAATTGACTTAATCAAAAAAGACATCATCGCCATTCTGGGGCTCCCACTGTGATTAAGTTTTGTGTTTACTGAGGCTCAAATTAAACTTTATGTAATCATGGTTTTGCAAAATAAGAGATATGATTCAGAATTCTAAGTATTTTGTAATGAAAATCACATAAATTCAAGTCTCAATATATTAAAATGAATGCAATTTTTTAAGTTTAATTAACTGTTCTTTATTTCTCTATCCATCATTGGCAAAAAAAAAATAATCTAGAGTAATAATATTTCATTATATTTTTTGAAGCAAATGGTCACGTAGTTTGTAGTTGTCCTGGGTGGATATTCACAAAAGTTCTTATGAAAATCTTAAGTAATTTCATAACTGTTATGGCGTCATCTAGATCTTCCAGGATAAATAAGATTTTAAAAAATTAGGAAAATTCTTAAGATTTTTGTAAGAACTTTTGTGAATACCCGCCTTGAATTTGAACCGAGTACAAGATTTACTGATTTTTAATGGGCAAGTTTTATATTGTCACACTGTCACAGAGTCAAATTGCAAAATTGTCACAATGGGGGTCCTGACTGTCTTCTGCAGGGCTGGGTGTAGTCCCCATGAAATTGGTTAGTGTAAGATATTTCACGTTTAAAAATTATAAAATACAGTTTTATTTTTTATTGGTGGAGTTTTGATGATTTTCACGAGATTTTCGTCAGTCTTCAGTACAGTCAGTAAGAGTGAGAAATTATTTAGGTACGACAATTTGACACTGCAACAGTTTGGAAAAGGTGACAATTTGAAATCTGACCTTTCCGATGTACTAGGACGAAATGAATGAAACAAAAAAAGCAGATTATCTGTTCAAACTTACCATTTTTCGTGTTTCCTAGTCAACGATTAACATAATAAATTGAAAACTCTTCACTACAAGTTTTTTTTGCACCAGTGTATGAACTGACTAATAGTGTACAGTAAAAAAATTACCCTTGCAGAATCGAGTTAAGATAATAAAACAGGTTTTGTGAAGCTCACAAGTCTAAAATCTTCATAATATCCTTTAAAGGAATGGAAGATGAGATAACAATGATTTAATTTTTAAAAAGTACTCTTCTATGTACGGTTGCGACATTAATTGACAAACTCCTCCTCAAACAAGTTTTGTTGCTTGCATACAAAGTAAAAAAAACTGCAATCGCAATGTAAAATATTGAGACTCAGATTTACACACAAGACAATTAAGAAATTAAACGGAGATAAGGAAATTTATGTAAGATACTTATTTTTAGGACCTGAGTTTTTGAAAATTTGTTACAGTGTAATAGGTATTAATACTTAATGCTTATGAAGTTTCACAATGTCGTGGATTATATCCCAAAATGTCGTTTTTGTGGAAACTGGGGGTTCCAAGGGCCCGAAGGTTTAGGGGCAGGACCCCCCAAATAGGTACGTTACCCTAAAAACGACATTACGGGAATTGCGACATTTTGAAATCAGACGCAATATCTTGAACAGACTGATTTTGTTTGAACAAGGGATAACATTCGCAAAATTTATCTTACAAGGTTAAAAACTGAATGCCAAACTTCAAAATGAAACAAATTGAAACAACGGGAAACCAAAAAATTATATCTAAATCTTATAGAGGATTCAAGATGAAATCTTATAGAGGATTCAAGATGAAAGTGTTTTTTTATTTTTCAAACATGTCTTGAGTGTCAAACGAATCTTAAAATCAACATGACAAAGTTTTCATCTGTAAGAAGGGTTTGAAAATATTAAGTAAAGCCTCTGTCGCATAATCATAGGGTTGGGCGTACGAAACCACAAGTTGCACAAATAAAAATACTTCCAGCATTTGCACAACAAGCTACCTAGACTTATGACGGTCCTCATAGTACCCACAATTTTCCATTGATTTTTTTCAAGACTTTAGTAGTTAAAGCTGGAGTAGATTATCAAGCAATTTAAGTATTTTTTTGTATGATTGGGGAATTATTTCATGTACGTACCGGTAATAAGTTGGCCCCTAATTCATTATAGTTTCGGTTTGATTTTATAACATTTAACACGCCCTCTAGAATGTCTTCATTTTTAGAACAGCCAAACTACATCCGAGAGTGTTTCTTCACGGGTGTTTAAGTTTGACGATTAGTTAAAATAATACTGTAAAAAAACACTGTTAAATATCAATTTTGTCATCAAACACCTTAGTCTTTTTTTCAATGATGTCCTCAGGCCAGTCTCAAACCCGACCCAGAGTGATTTACCAAAAAAAAATATCAAAATTTCAAGAGTTCACAAAAGATATAAAAGAGAAAAAAACAAAATAACACTAAACAGTCAATAAAGCAAGAAAAAAACTTCGTGGATTTAAGAAAAACTACAAATCCTAATTTAAATAATTGGGTTGATATTCACAATATTTCGTGCAAAAACATTACAGAATTCCCTCATTTTATACAGCTGTCATGGTTATCTTTAGTGAATTGGGTAGATATCTAAGATTACCACTGAAAGTTTAAGATTTTTCGTAAAGAGTTTGATGAGAAATTTTGTGAATTTAGTCCAAGCGCCTAGAAACACTAGCTTTATTAAAAATATACAATTATATGAAATGACAAAGCTGTCCAACTTGAAAAATAAAGTAAAATTTTTGTTACTTACAATCTGGTCTACCTTTTCAATCATAACCTGGATTTCCGCGTAAAATAACTTTTGTAAAAATGACTATGGGTTCACGCATTTTTACACAGTCAAATAAAAAAATGATTTGAATTCTTTTCAGTGTATGAATACACTGGTTGAAAGAATCTGATAGAAGGAAATGACGATTCAGTTTTAGTTTAGATCGACATTTTTTTGAAAAAGTTGCTCTTTTCATGTTTTGTAGTTCCACTTAAAATGTTGTTTGAAAATGATAAGTGATTGCAGTTTATTTCTCAAACCAAATTAAGTTACTATAAGAAAAATTTGCAACATGAGTAAACGTTTTTTTAAGTTAAACATGGTCTTCATTAAAGTGATAACTGCTATAATTATCTTGTTTGAAAGATGTGTCTGTGAAACAACGACTCAACTTTTTAATGACTACTTTTCATGGAAATTAGGCGAGTACTTAAAAAAGCCAAATTTGCATTTAAAGAAGAATTCAATGCGATTTCAAATGATGATTTTTTTACCTCGAGAAATGCAATGACAGCATTCAATACTCTTATTTCTTAAAAACTCTGCCCAAAAAATCACCAATATATATGTGTCTGATTGCATTCCTACGAATAGTAAAATTTAATCCTTTTTTCTATTTGAAGAATAAAGTGCTATGATTGAATGGTTATCTTTTAAAAAACTTGTATTCAAATTTAGATGTCAATCCCACTAATGCCGTGAATCTCGGATTCTATGACTACGATAGCTTCGACGATGAAACTGACGCAAATGTGCAACGGATAGTGACGAAATGCAACGAATTTCGTCAACGAACTGAACTCTTTTTGAATGAATCAGGTTTTTTATTAAAATAACACGCAATGACTTGGGAGGTTTCATTGTCGCAGTGCCAAATTAACGTAATGGGGGTCGTGGTATCAATGTTATAAAACTCATTTTACGCGAAAAAGCACGTAACGATTGAAAAGCTTGACAAGTTAGTAAAGAAAGAAAATTTATACTCTTCAAGCTAATGTAGCAGCTTAGTCGTACCATACGATCATAAGTCTTTTAAAACATTGACTATGCCCGGGTTAGTGTTAGGGACTGGCTTTGATGCTTCCAGTAAAGCTTTTAGGGGGTAATTAGAGCTAAAAATTTAATCTTAAATCGACATTGCGATAATATGGGATAAAAACTTTTTTCAGAATCTGGTGGAATAAGCATTAAATTTCTGACAGCACTGATTGCGATCTATTTCAAACCCTTTAAACGCAGAAAAGTTTATGGCTTTAATATACCTAGGGCGTATGATACTACCTACTTCAAAAGTTTTCTCTCTCTACATACCCTAACTTAATTTCAGTAAACTCTACAATGGATAAATGATTCCTTTGACCCTAGTAATCAAGGCTAAGGGTAATACAAGGTACAAAAATTTTAGCCTATCGGTAAAAAATTCCTTAAGCCACGATCGCATAACCACTACGTCGAGCGCACGAAAGTCTAGCATATTGTACAAATGCGAAGAATTATTTGTATTTGTGCAACAGGTTAAACTTGAAGCTTTGTGCGCTCGACGCAATGGTCATTTGACAGATTTATTTTACAACATAATTAAAAGCAAACCTACATAAAGGCCAAATTTACAAAGAGAAAAGCTAGATGGTCAAATGGTGAAGGCGTCGGCATCCCACGCAGGAGTCCTGGGTTCAAACCCCTACCCAGAACAAAGTTAAGTTTTTTCGAATGAAGGAGGTGAAATAAAAAGAAAAAAATCATCACCTCTTGTCAACTATTGTGTAACCTTAATAACTGATATTGTAAAATATTGATCTTGGGTCAAATAAATGAAACGAAAATGAAAAGATTTATTATCAAAGTTATTTTCAAAGAAACAAAAAAGGTTGACTGGAATCTAAAAGTAAATTTAACAATTTTTTAGTTGTTCGCGACAAAGATGATGATATTTACGTCAAAATTCTTCACCATGAAGTCAGTCAGTGTCTCAAGATGAGAGAACACAAAGGATTTCTACTTGCAAAGATTTCTTTTCTCTCCGGAATCCAAGAGACGTTGCCAAGTTTTTTCGCCTTGGATAACTTTCAAAAACTGGTGATGAATTGAAATACGCCTCAATAGTGCTGCTAGATCTGATGGAATTTCTATGATTAGAACAATACCCTTATGTGTTTAAAGGGATTTTTTCAAATGCAAAGCAATTTATCTTCAAGTTTTTAGTTCTTACAAATAGAAGTAATTTTGGGAATAATATAATGATATCGAATTCCTTATACGAGTTGACGACAGCCACACTAAATTAAGAATAGAAAAAAAACATTTTCTTATGTGAGTCAGAAGCACAGACAATTAAAACATCTTGGACTGACCAAAGTTTTCTATTCCTAAATCATCGAAATTCCATTTCATCGCCGCCATCTGATGCTTTTTTCTACAAAAGACTACACATTTGAATTTTATATTGCACTTAAAAAGTCGATGAGAACTCCTTTAAAGAATGAATGGTTTTAGGTAGGCAGTCTAAAATTCAATACCTGAAAAATCTGGGTTTTGACTAGAAAAATGAATTGAACACTTACAACTGTTTCATTACAAAAAACTTTGTTGTTTATTTCATAAGATGTAAATGCTTTGATACCATCGATATCTACAGATGACCATACAGTTAAGCCAACCCATTTATGAATGAACTTTTCTGGGTGTTCTCGCTCGTTAGATTTAACGGCCATGAGTTGAGCCTCGGTCACATAACCATAGGGGTCGAGTGAACGAAACCATAAGTCTAGCTTGTTTTGCAACTGGATGGACTTGAGGTTTCGTGCGCACGACCTTATGGTTATGTGACTAAGGCTTTAAGTAATATCCAATGTGACCACAGGAGACAGTCGACGATTACAAAGTATCTTTGAAACGCCTTAAAATGGTTCCAGAGTTTATTCATCAAGTTGAGGAACTTTTGCGGGAAGGAGTCAAGGTTTGTTTAAAATGCACAACTATGAACTTGCGGATGTGACTAGAAAACTATTCGTCCGAAAAGTGACACCAATAAAATATGAACCAACGAAAGCAACATCTGCCTAAACAATGAATCGCGTATTACTACAGAAAGACATTTATGAAATTTAAACAATAACTAAGTGAGATTAATAGTCGCGTAATTGGACTTGGTTATGTGACTAGAGTGTAGATGGATACTGCCACCTTGCTAAGTCCGACTCAAACACTCACATCTCTAGTCACAACCAGCTAAATCTAACCATTAATAATTGTGATCATAGCTACAACGTTTAATCAAAAAGATAGAATTAGATAATTATCATTAAAAGTGTTAGTCTTCCAAAATTGATATTTTTTCAACAGAATGAAATCACGCATGCCAAAGAATCTCTTCACCAAATTAAAGAACAATTTGAAAAATTGAAAGTTGACGACATAGACAAGTCAGGAAGGATATTTTAAAAAGTTCTTACGAAATTTCTTAACTAATTATATAATTGTCTAATTAGTCTTAAATGAATTTAATCATTTTATTTATTACGTATCGAAGATGACCTTCTAAAATTTTGGGAAATTCTTAAAATTTTCGTAAGAACTTTCGTGAATTCTGTCTCAGATTTCTACGTCCAGTTTAAGAAAATGGCTCAGCGACTTAATTTAAACCCAGGTATCATCGTTAAAACAAATTACGATAGCGACTAAGCTTATGTGAAAAAAAATGTTCTGTGTCGATACAACAGGCTAGCTTCTCTCATCATTTTTGTACATTTTCTTGAAAAGTTATTTTTTAGCATTTCTTCAATATTACTTTTTAAACGAATAATTGAAGGTAAAAGCCACAAGTCAACGACGTTTTTTTTTCAAAACACTTGAAAAACACTTTCTTCTTTTTTTTTTTTTTTTTTTAATTTTGATAAGTGGCTCATATGACGCTCTTATGGGTTGAAATATTCCCTATTCGTTAATTTTTTGTTATATTAAGTGTTTAATAATTATGATGTCGACTAAGGCTACATTTGTGTCAATGATGAAGATTGAAAGATCAAAACATTTATTTCGTGTAGTGTACGGCTTCGAACCCTGTTACCCCAGCTAACAGATGAATGAGCTCCAAACTCCAAACTTCATTATCAGTGGTGTCTGTTTCTTTTACTTAACCCATCAGAAAGTTGTTTATCTCCGGACCAATGTTTGATCTACATAATTAATTAATTCCCATCAGTTTTAACAGTCGTCCTTGTCAAATTGTTTTACTGTCAAGCTAACAAATTAACCTTGGTTTCTTTACCAGAACCAATTTGATAAAGAAAAGAAATACATAATATTCCACCAAAAATGTAGAACATAATTTTGGCAATATTGTGACCATGTACCTTAAACCTTAATCCTCCTTGGTTAATTTTATAAAAATACTTAAACGATGACTATATTGTGGAAAAAATTTAATTTCAGAATCTCCTGAGATTAGTGCAATACAAGCCGAAGCCAAAAAAGTTATTTCAGAAAAAATTTTGCCGAAGTTTGAGGCGCTTGAAACATACATTCAGGTAATTTGAAACAATTTACTGTTTAACAGATTTAATTTAAAAAGACATTTTGTGCATGAAGTACAAATACCTTATGCGTCGAATGCATGCAACGATAAGTCTAGCTTGTTATGCAAATGAAAAAAATTCTAAGTGGTTCAAAAACGGGCCAAGCTTGCAATTACTAGCGTTCGTAGCAATGGTTATGTGACTAAGGCTTAAACTGTCAAAAGGTGTGGCAGTTTCATAGGCAAATATAAAGGGCAGTTCACATTTGATTGTATGACTTTGCGACTTGGTTAGAACTAGAATTTGCAATGCTTTGGCAAGGCTGTGAACTTACCTAAGAGTAGTCACTGCATGCAATTATTTTTTAACCTATATATTAGAAAACTAGCAAAAGCTTGAGACAATCAATTCAATTCAATATTTCGACCCAAGCATCAATATAGATTATATTAATTGTACAACCCAAATGACAAACACAGATACATTTCAGCTTAATAAATGAAAAAGAATGTGTCTTTTTTCTTCTCTTGATTTCTTCCATCCTCTGTCTACTGTCCCAGGCAGGGGCTCAAACCTGGGACCTTCTGATTGTGAGCCGTTCACCGTAACCATTACCCCATATAGCCCCCCACACCATTACGCCATGTAGCCCCCAATAGTACGCAAGTCACAATGCCGTATGATCAAATGTGAAGAAGGCTTAAGAAGACTCAAGAAAAAAACATTTATGCTATATCACCAATAGGAACCATTAGATTATTTATTCAGTTTTTTTAACAATTCATTTAACTATGCGACATTTATTGAAAATCCAGGGTGAATATGAGAAACACCTGAGACCAGAACCAGGTATACATGCAATCCCTGGAGGCAAACAGATGTACCTGGGATATCTTGAATATCACACAAGCATCAGTGGTATAACACCTGGTAAGGAGACTTCTTTTTTCCTTTTCTTCTTTTTTTTTTCAATCTCTATTTTACACAAAATCTCTAACCAAACTCTCAATTAGTATCATAAGTATTTGAAAAAAGTCAGTTCGCGTTTCTAACATTGTTATTAATATTTCATGATAAAACTAGCTAGACTAATATACATGCATATTAAGGGAATTCCCAAAACAATCATAAATTGCTATGAATTCATTATTATTAGACCTAACAGGGATTTTGCGTGAAATTGATTAAATAAATATGAAAAAAATCGAATACTTCATTGAAATCTCTCAGAGGAAATTCACCAGATGGGTCTGAAGGAGGTTGAAAGACTTCAAAACAGCATCATTGCATTGGGGAGAAATCTCGGCTTCAACCACGAAAACATTAGAACTATCTTTGAAAAATTCCGAAATTCCCAAGCGCAACAATTCGTCAGTAGAAACGCAACCTCGTCGTACATTGAAAACTCAGTTAGCGAGATAAAGTCCCGACTCGACATCATTTTTGAGCCGGACGTGCTGACATCAGAGGTTACCATGGTCGATTTAAAGCCTATATACAAACCAGGTAAAAAATCTTACGTCACAGTTAATCAAAATGGTAAATTATCATACCGTCGCTATTCCTAGATAATTTCAGTAAGAAATTGTCTAAGTTTAAAACGACTGTGGTCAATGTTATAAAAGTTATTTTACGCGAAAATCCACGTCACTCTTGAAAAGTTAGACCAGTTTATTACAAGCAAAAAGTTTGCTTTTTTATTGAACTGGACAGCTTAGTCATATGATACGGTCATAGTTTGCTTATAACATTTATACCAGACATGGCGTTAGGTTAGGTTATTTAGTGTATTAAATTAAAAATATTTCATTTAAGATTCTGAATTTTTAACAATATACCATTATTATAATATGACAAGATTTATGTATTATTCAGCTTGGGTCAGTCATTGGGTCAGCAATGGGCCTATGGCGAGTCGAGGCAAACGATTTACCTGTGATCCCGAGCCGGCCCAGACTCAAAGAAAAATTCTGAGCCCTACTTTTAATTAATTATCCGGGCTTTTTAGAAGCGATAATACTTAGCATGAAAGATTTCTCATATCAGCAAAAAACCATGAGCTCTTTCAGTTTATCATCTCCCAGACATGTAGTAGAATATTTTTTTCGAGTAATTTATTACTTTAATGGAGTGTTAATTCTCTTGATAAGATATTGTACTTAATACAGGTAATCTTTAGTATAACCTAATCAAATAATAGATAAAAAAGTTGATCATCATCATAAAAAAGCTTAAACCAATTCCATAAAATTGTTTAAATAATAAAAGTTATGTTCGATCAACAATCTTTCATAAAGGTGTAATTATTTGATTTCCTTTGTAAAATCAAATTTAATTATGAAATTCCGCCAGAAATTTGTTATAACAACATTAGCCACGGCACCACTGAAAGTGACTCTTTTCTGAACAATATGTAAATGACAATTAAGTGGTTCAGTAACAATACGGAACATCATTAATCTTGTTTGCTTTAGACTTGAAGAGAAATTAGTTGAAGGACACTTACAAAAAGTAATATTATCAGATCACTTATCTCACTTTCGTTCGCGGAAAACTTCAAATTTTTAATATAGGTATAGATATTAATATGCGATATTTAATGAGCTTACAACAAGATAAGATATCCCGTTCGGTTTTTGATATTTTTTGTGTGTATCATAGATCATGTAACCTACGTATCTTGCCTCCAAATTCTTAAGAGATAGGTATTAGATATTCTAATATCATTTATCATTTATCCAGTTTGAATCATATGAGCTCATTTAGCACATTTCTTTTACCAGTTTTGAGAATTTTAGGAATCTTGTATATACTTTGTAAATAGTACCAACCAAATTTTTAGTAATGTTTATTGAGTTAGCAAGTTTCAGTGAACAGAATGAGGAAGCAATGTCCAAAGTTTTTGTAGATCTTGCTAGATGAAAAGGGTAAAACAAACTCGATTAATAATATTTTCAAACCTGACTTAAAAGTTGAAAACACCAAATGTTTGTTGATTTTAAGACACGTACGACAAGTAATGCATGTTTGAAAAATTTTTACCCTTTCATCAAGTGCCCTCGTTATAAATTTTGGTAAATTTGTTTCTTCTTCATTCCATCAAATCTATCAACAGTAATAAAGATAGAGACATTTACACACTGCCTTTGAGGCAGCCTAAGATAAGTTGTTCATTGAATGAAAAATACTTGGTTTTGTTTGCAATCGCGAAATCTAATGCAGATTCTGCTGCGTAAAATGCAATATGTCTAAACGAAGCTTCATCCGGCCTAAATTTATTTGCAGGCGGAACCTTCGCTTTCTACAGCACACCATCATTAAATGGGGCGAGGAAAGGAACGTTTTTTGTTAATTTGGTAAGTTAAGTCGTGCGATTGACATAAGGATAGACCTGACCTTATCTAGACTATGTCTTAATTAGATTATCCCTATTCTTGAATTTAGATTAGTCATATGTTAGTCCTAATAGTAACCCTGCAATTGACTTAAGACTAGAGTTGACTGCTCGACCTAAGACTATTATTCCTTAAGCTCAGCCTAGGACCAATCGTTCACTACGACAAGCCCTACGCTCAAATTAAGCCTTATCCTACGTTCGACCATAATACTTTGTAGTCTGATCTTTGTGCTGGACCTAAAAAACTCATGACTTAATCTCCTAAATTTCGTAGTAGCCGTAGATCCTACTTAGATTGAATTTAAATCACTTCACGAAAAATGATCTTAAGGTGGTATTATTGGTATTGTGACTATTTCGTAAACCCTCGGTCGCATAACCATTGGGTAGAGCGCACGACGACTCGTCATCGCCCATCGGGCGCCCACACCGGCTATCGTGCACCCTACCCAGCCTATCGTGATGGCTTGCGACAAAGTTTTACATGTAAAACTTTGTCACACTACCAAATTGGTGCATGGCCTATCATGGGTCGAGGGTACCCTCAACCCACGACCAAATTTGTTCGTGCCCCCGACCAACAACCAAATTTGGTTGTGGGTCGAGGGCACAACAGGCTGGGTTGGGCGTATCCCCGACCCATGATAGGCCACGACCAGTTGGTTGTGGGTTGGGCCTACGACCAAATGTCAAATGTGAACATACTTGGGATAGGTAGAGACTAGTCGCACGATGGTTATGTGACCGAGGCGTAAGTTAAGCTACGGTACATTGGTTCAAGTTGACTTTGCTATAATTCCCAACAGTATAATACTAAGTATTCAAAATTAATGTAGTACTAAAATTCTATATTTTTTTTGGTTTGTGTTTAGCGAGGTTCTCATTTTGACACAAGCTCGTAAGTAGGGCGTGCGTACATTGCATACTAAAAGTAAGTACGTATGCTAAATGTGTTGCACAATACCTGTGTATGTATGTGCTATGCATATATACGCATGCACAATGCACAAAATACGCAAAGTATGCACGAGCTCTCAAAAAAAGGGGACGGGGGGGTTAGTTTTCCTCCATTTTCTTCCTTTGGAGCTCTCGATAAAATCCTTAAAAGATTCACGAATTTTCAGTAGCAATTATTGTAAAAATAAGTTCACTTTTCCTTTAAAAGATTATCTTGACAGATGTAAAGAATGTAAAGTTTTCAAAGGATTTTCCCAAAAAGTTTCAAAAACTTTTTGGATTAGAGCATTTCTTTCAACTGATCCCACTTTGAGTACCATATACGAACATACATGCATAAAGCTTTGTTCACATTTGATTGTATGACTTTGCGACTTGTGTACAATTGATTGTCTGAAGCTTTTGCTAGTTTTCAAGTATTGTTAAAAAATAGCTGCATGTAGTAACTACCCTGTGGCAATTTCACAGCCTTGCCAAATTATGGCAAATGTAGTTTTAACCAAGTCGCAAGGTCCTACGATCAAATATGAATAGCCCTTAACATAACTTGTATGAAATGACTTGGTAAAGTCATGGTTGAAATAACATTAAGTTTAAAAATTGAAGCCTCGGTCACATTGCCATTGGGTCGAGAGAACAAAACCATAAGTCTAGCTTGTTTTATGAATGCAAATAATTTCCTTTTTATTTGTGAAACTTATTAGACTTCAGGGTTTGTGTGTGTACTCATATTGTTCGCAACTAAATTTCAATTGAATGCAATATTCCGATGAACTTATATCATTTTAGATGTTTTGAAAATTTGCTATAATATGGATTCTTTTAAGAGGTATGTTAAATATAAGCTTTCCTTTTTAGAAAGATGACGTTTCAATATTCAAAGTTTGTGTCGATAATCGTTACCTAATGCCCTGATAAGTCCAAGCATCGGAAAAAAATTCATTACAAAAAGTATTTATCTAAAATTGAGATTGAATATTTTGTAATCCTTGAATATAGTTATTTTTTTTTCTTGAAAAAAATTTCTTGCGTGTGTCTGAAATCGTGAAATATTCAAATTTGTAGAAAATAAAATGTGGGTTTTTGTATTACAATGTCAGAAAAGCGGTAAGCTAAATCCCACACAATGCATTGAACACGGCCATTTTTTTTCAAAATGCATAAAAGTCAAAATTTTTATTTATGGCATTTTCAACTGGTTTTAAGAGTTAAAAATTTTACTTCTTATGTTTGTTTTTTATTTGTATTTGATGTTTGTACCCTTGATAATTTGTAATTAACAAAAAATTAACTTTTGAATGCAACAATTTCAGGCTGATTTTGCAACGTTCAAAAAATTTGAAACTATGACCCTAGCGCTGCACGAGTCCATCCCTGGTCATCACTTACAGGTATCACTGGAAAAAGCTAGGCAGTTTAAAAAATAAAAATACTAGCTTACATCAAGCCTTGTTCACATTTGATCATACAACTTGGCGATGTGTGTATGGTTGATTGTCCCCAAGCTTTTGATAGTTTTCAAATTTAGGTTACAAGATAGTTGCATGCAGTGACTACTCTAAGGCAAGTTCAAGTTCACAGCCTTGATAAATCTTTGCAAAATGTAGTTCTAACCAAGTCGTACGATTAAATGTGAACAGCCCTTAAGTCTCATTATGTTTAGCTTATCAAAAGTTTTCATTTAGCTACTATATTAGTCTTCTAAATGAGAGTGTAACATATTTTCCATACTGAAGCTTTTACACTGATGAGAACATTCTTTAGTTTACGCAATCGCTTGCCGAAACTTTAAACCCACTAGGTTCCCTAGTCATTCAAGGATAGAGCAGCTCATTGCAAAAGCAAATAATTTTTTCTTTTTACTCAAATAAGACCTGCTTTTAACAGCTCGCGAAACCGGCGGCCAGAGTTTGTTAACTCTCACTTAATCCTTGAGAGCAGAAATGAACTATTTCTTTTAGCAAACTTACAGCCAACGAAGTACGATTCCGAATTTTATCAAGACAAGTATCGAATTTTGGAGCGCTCCCACTTCGCCCCCCTACTATAGTGCATTCATCGAAGGATGGGCACTTTATTCGGAATCTCTAGGCAATGAAATGGGCCTATACGATCAAGACCCGAGTCAGTTATTGGGTTACTACTCGGCAAACTTGGCCAGGGCCTGTAGACTGGTAGTGGACACAGGAATTCACGCATATGGATGGTCGACGAAGCAAGCCAGAGACTATTTGGTAATTCTGTGTTTTCGGGGGTGATCTAATATTGTTGTAATGCAAAATTGTCACATTTACCATATTGTCACAGTGGAGGTTCCCATGCCACCGGCCGGCAGGGCTGGAGGGTAGCCTCCATTTTATAGGTTAAGTTAGGTTATTAGGTGTTTTAAAGCTGAAAATACAATTCTTAAATTTCTAATCTGTAGGTAAAACTATCGACATTGGCTAAGTTCAGGCTATGTATAACCTTTAAGTTTGTGTCATTGATGAAGATGGGTCAGTGTTTAGCTTTAAATTGTATCGTATGCAGTTTCAGGTTGAGCTCTTAACTCCAGAATTCATTCTCATTAGCATCTGTTTGCATTAATCAATCAATCAGAATTGTGGTTTACACCAGTCCAATGTAATCAGCATCTATTTTCAACCTTACCTAATTTATGTGGTAACAGTTAATTGGGATTATCAAGATGTAGATTTCTAAATATACATTCCATTGAAGGTGTGTGGGAAATATCAAGATTTAAAAAGTAAAGGTTGGTCACTTACCCAATTTACCTGAGCGGACACATGTGGTTGATGACATCATTGCGTGCAAATTTTGAGAGCATTTTTCTCAAATACCAAGGTATTTTTACTCAAAATCTTTTCTTTTCATAAACTTAAACATCACTAGAAGTAAAAATATCAAAAAGAAATTTCTGTGAAAACTTAAATGTTCAAGATATGTCCTGCTTTAATTACTACCTGTGTGTGATGACATCATATGAAGATTATCAGAAAATTGGCTGAGTGACCAACCTTGACTTTATATTTCTTGGATATATGACAAGTTGAATGTGAAGTTATTTTATATAAACAAGTTACCAGAACTGATTGTGATAAGACCTTCATTGATTACATATAGTACTCCTAACATTACCCAAAAAGTGGAATTCAAACTTTAAGTTAATGCTAATTACAACTAGCTCATAACTCTAGTCTTCAAGAGAGTAAATGGTGATTCAAAAGCTAGGCTATTCGTGTATAAAAATATTTTTCATTTAACAAATGGTACAATCTTAGTTAAAAGCATAATCATGAAATTAATAATATTCTACTTAATTACCTAGGCATTAAATATGTTGGATTAGATTAATGGATGATGTGTGATAATAGGGTACAACAGTAACCAATCAATTTAATATAAAAGGATACAACTTAATCATTTTATGATAAAAAAATTCTAAGGAAACAGACTTCTCTTTCGATCTAATTAACTCAATTTAAAGAAAGATTCCATATAAATTAAACCAAACATACGCTTTTTAAAAAGAGGCTTTAAAAATCAATTCAAAATTTGGTGAAATAATTAGAGAAGTAACGAATTGCATGCTCATGATAACCTAACCGTAGGTGGAGTGGATGAAACCATAAGTTAAGCAAGTCTCACTACATGTTAATATTCTTAAAACAGAGTAACTTGTGTTTAGTTTCGCACGCTTAACCTAATGTTTAAGTGACCGAGGCAAACATCCGAAGTGAGGATCGGAATAAAACATAACTCTAGACCCCGATGGATGCTTTGATCTGTCAAAACTATGAGGAATAAAAAGCATTTTGGTTGAAAGCCTAGATCACATAACCATTAAATTTATCATCAGATCGTTTTTTTGTGAGGTTTCGTGCGCTCTACCAACCAATACACACAAGTCCTTCACATATGTAAAATACTTTGTCGCATGATCAGTATTTCGTACAACTAGTCGCACGACCAAAATAGCTTTATTTGTCCTTTTGATGACTATATAATCCATCGTAATAATACGAAACATATTTTACTATTCTTCTGTGATTTCGCTTTCACTGCCTCTCTTTAAGTTTTTCACCTGTCAAAGTCAAGAGAAAAATCAAAATCTTTCAGCTTGAAAACACCGGCCTGGGTAGCAGTCAAGTCGATGCAGAAATACGAAGATACATCACCTGGCCAGGACAAGCAACAGGTGCTAATTATGTAGATCTTCATTTAGGGTGAGATATTAGGGCACTCTCGGATTAGCTAGTAAAAAGAACAGGCTAGATTCCTAAGCCTTGCAATGTCATCTTAGATATATAGCAGCCATATTATTAAGCTTCAGACAACATAGATAAGATAAACTTTTTAAGAAATGTCGTAAGATTTTTGTAAGAAATTTTGAGAATACCAACCGAGAACCATTTATTCGAAAAAGAGGGAAGTCGTAACGAGACAGTACCCTCACTTCTTCGAAAACCAGATGGATGAAACGAATTTGTTCGAATGCGGAGATTTCATCTTTTCGCAACTCATATTATAACTGCAGTGTTGCCAGAAAAATGTCATCAAAAATTCCCCAACATCTGAACAAAACATTATATATTCTTCTTCAGGTCCCTTTTACAGAGATACAAAAGCTCAGAGTTCCGATGTAAGGAAATTTCCCCAAATCTTGCAACACTGAATTTAAGTGTCAAATTGGCATAATAGGGGTCCTAGGTCATGGTGGCCCTGGCAGGGTCATACCCACAATTTAGGTTGACAGGGTTTATACCCACAATATAGGCTATGTTAAATCATTTAGTTTTTAAGTTAAGGAATTAGAAAATTAATGATTTGCATTATTTGACACTGCGACAATGTGGAAAACTCGACAATTTAAAATTCGACCGAACGTGGTTTGTCTCTTTTTTTATGGCCAGGAACCAATGGTCTTGTAATAGCTAAGGGCTATTTATACTGAGACTTTTCGTTCATATCTTACCGTGATTAAAAAGCAAGACCGTTTCCCGAAAACAGCACGAAAACAAATATCTGATTTGAATTACGAATGAAACAATTTATTTTTTATTTTACACTTTATCTAAAGCGAAAATATCATAATATCAGTGTTGCCAGATCTGGTGGAGTTCCTGATAATGGGTACTGTACAAGAACTTTTGCGTCTAAAGGTATTTCATACGAACCCGTCTTATGTCTGTGATGAGAAAACCTAAATGTTTTCTCAATATTTCCAACTTCTCTTGTCTCAAATTTGAGATGAGACGACTTACGAAGATATAGGCTAATATTTTCTCAACCATTTGGTGGAATATTTATTCTATTTCTGGCGACACTGCATAGCATCAATTTTTAAGAAAGTATATGCATCGTTTGACTTTGGAAATCCCACTTGGTAATTCTGAGATTTCACGGAGTTGATTCACATATATCTTGCTCTCTTTTCTCCAACCCAGCTTACAAAATTGGCGAAATGAAAATCTTACGGATACGAAAACGTTTGGAGAAAGAACTGGAAGACAAATTTGATTTGCGAGCCTTTCACAAAACCATATTGGACTGCATGGGACCACTAGAAACCATTGAAGAATGCACCAGAAATAAACTTGGGCTAAACTTTTAAATGTCAAAAAGTTTTTGCACTTCACAATGACGTAGGTTGTGTCATAGAATAACAATGATAGATTTCCTGTTAGACATAGCATACACTTATAAAATTAGTCAACACTTTACTTTCTTGTATTTGATTATCTACTTTAAGTATTGTATAATGTATAAAATTTAGTATAAAAGCTTTGGTCACATAACCATTGGGTTGGGCACGCGAAACCTCAAGTTTTTCCAGTCACACAAATAAAAATAATTCTTTGCATAATCACAACGAGCTAGACTTTTGGTTTCGTGTGCTCGACCCAATGGTCATAAAACCGAGGCTTTAAATTTGTATTTAATGTTGACTAATTAGTGAAAATGACCATTATTTCAGACGAATGTCGTTGCTTTTTCAGCAATTAATTACCTAAATTAGTTAAAAATTTCTCTAAAAATATTGACTTTACTACATAACGGTGACACCTAACAGAATAAAAACGCGTTCGTTTTCAGTCACTCGAATTAATTAACAAATGAAAAAATAGAACTTACCATCATTACATGAATCGAGGGAACAATTTTTTTCGATGCCAAGATGCCAGTTTCTTCTTGTAAATTTAACGAATGGACCCGAGCGAGTGAAGTTCCATGTCTCAAAGTCGTGTAGTCGATATTACATCAGTAAAACCTTCGAACAAAATTAAAATAGTAGTCAGCTGCTTAGGTTATTCTCAAAAGTTCTTGAGAACATCTTCACAAACATTCCAATATTTTAAATGCTTATATGCTTATATGAACGATGAAAAGAGAGATTGCTATATTCTCACACAATTTTAAAGACTTTTGAAATTCTAAAGGAAACATATTTTATTTTATTGCGAATCCTGAATCTAACAAAGAGAGGAAGTGTTCAAATGAAGTTTTCAAAGTGCCTTTATTTGAAAAGTTTTCG
This sequence comes from Apocyclops royi, assembly GCA_900607525.1. Lineage (NCBI taxonomy): Eukaryota > Metazoa > Arthropoda > Copepoda > Cyclopoida > Cyclopidae > Apocyclops > Apocyclops royi. Next base: position 65,193 of record LR044401.1, read on the forward strand.
AATTTCGAATGTGAACTTATTTGGTGAAAATGAATCCTTCAATAAAGAACAGTTTGCAGTCGTACAAATATTTAGTAACAAAAAGACATAACGCCCTAATAACAAATATGCAGTAAGTCTTGTTTATATGTCTGAAGAATTTTTTTTATTAACGGCACATTTCATTACATTTCGGCTTGTGAAACACGCGTGTAAACAAAGCTTTAAGTGTGTTGCTAGGGCTTTCTTTAGATGAACTTGCAACATGAATAGAATAGAATATTCAGTGTGAGACAAAACTGACAAAGTTAAGCCTCGGTCACATAATTAAAGGGTCAAATCCAAGAAACACTAAGTCTAGCTTGTTGAGGAAATGCAAAGAAGTATATTTATTTGTGTAACTGGATAGGCTTGAGGTTTTGTGTACTCGACCCAATGGTTACGTGATCGAAGCTTTAGTTTTATGACTTAAAAGTTTTCCAATTGAACTGCAAAAATCGATTCAAAACTTTCTTTTAAGAAAATCATCAGAGGTGAGGGGAATGTATATTTATGAATCTTCATTCAGTTTTATTTTATTCTATATATAATTCATAGTTTAATGACGGTTGTAGGTATAAATTTTAACATATGTTGATTACGCATTTACTGACTGATATTCACTCATTTTTATTGGTTAATTTTAATCCATTTCCTGAGCCGATAGTGTTGGTTTGTTATTTGGGTTTGGGTCATAGACATATATTTTAATAGACTGCTGATCCCCTGTAGTTCCAAATTTGGTTACAACATGGTTTTTGGCGCTGCTAACCCACCCAAAAAAAGTGAAGAAAAAAGAAAATATCCCATTGATTACAATATTTAGCTCATTTAGTTCAAGAAATTTGTTGAAATGGGTTTAAAAACTGTAAAAATACACCCCTTTCTTTACTAATTTGGCTTTGTTTTGGGTGGGGAAACAGCGCCATTTTCCTGCCAGTGAGTAAAATTGGAACTACATAACAGTAAATCAGGAGATCAGCAGTCTATTGATATATATGTCTATGGTTTGGGTTATGAGTTTGTAGAGTCAGTATTGAACTAAATTGAAAATTGTTACCAACGGAATAAATATCTATCAAAATTTGGACTTCATCATTGACATGAAATTAGCCTAGACTTAGTCATTACTGATAACATTTAGAGACAATACTACAATGTGTTCAGACAAGCCCGACTAAGCCTAGTCAAGCAAAAAAACACCTGATGTGCATGAATTTCAAGGGCCTTTGTAGAGGGATAGAAAAAAGTATATCTAGGATGAGCGTGATCATGAACCAAAACTCGAAGTTGACAACCTAAAATTGACCCGAGCCCCCCATAGTCTTATCTCTATAAAAAAAATCTAATCTAATAATCAATGTAACTAATATGAAACTTGTATGTTCATAACCCATTGTGGTTTTTAGAAAAAAAATGTTCGAAAAAAATTATCAACTCATACTCAGCTTACCTTAGAAGAAGGCAGCATAGACAAGCCTTAAGTAGTTATTTATATAGAGCAGCTCCTTGTGCTTTGAAGATCACTTCACAAATTAAAAAATGTTTAACCCTACTTTTATGACACCTTGTATGGGTACTTTTTAGAGTATAATGCAGTGACATTTTGTCGAATGTTTTTGTAAAATATGTAAAGGAAAACTTCAATGAATTTGGGAGCAGGGTTTTAAACCTTGTTCAAATACTACTGTACTTTCATCAGGTATCTGATTGTATGTAATGTTTTGACTCGAAATGACTTTAATTATGCAAGTACTGTGCTTAATGCAAGATTTTTTCCTGAAAAATTAATTAATAAATTTCTGATCGCGAAAACCATTGGTAGCAAAAATGCACTTCAGCAAAGATGAGTTGATATGCAATAGTTTGAGCTGCGTGCATTGAGAAGGTACTTTTTGCTGACATTAAAGGGCCATAATAATAAAGTTTAATACGTATAGTTAAGTCCACAGAGTTACATAGTCTCTGCATCACAACTAAGATTACTATGGCTAGCTATGATAACCAAAAAAGAGGCTAATGTTCTATCAAGGGTACTGGAACAAAAGACATATATATTTCAATAGACTGCTGATCCCCTGTAGTACCAAGTTATGTTACAACATGGTTTTTGGCACTAGAACCCCACCCAAAAAAAGTAAAGAAAAAAGAAAATATACCATTGATTACAGTATTTAGCTCAATTAGTTCAAGAAATATGTTACAGTGGGTTTAAAAACTGTAAAAATACATCCCTTTACTTACTAATTCGGCTTTGTTTTGGGTGGGGTAACAGCGCCATTTTGATAGTAGTGAGTAAAATTGGAACTACATAAC
>LR044401.1:67626-91870 GCA_900607525.1 Apocyclops royi
AAAGTACACTCATTGCTTTCAATACATTTGATGTAGGCAATAATTTAGCTTCAAATGGGGCTAAGGATGTCTGATCATTAAGTTAAGGTAAGATTGTCTAGTGTTTTTAAGCTAAAACATCTTAAAAACAGTGGAAAAAACTACTGAAAGATTTATTTTTCAACTTATAAATGTTGTAATTTTCATTGCAAAAAAAATCAATTTATTTTGAAAAGCATCCAAGATACAATTTTCGAACATTTTTGTCTGGAATTTTTTTCTGGAAATACATGTAATGAATGGCATTGAAAAAAAATGTGCTTTCCAGTGTCTGTTCCGAAAAACCAAAAAAGTTTTTAAAACCGATTAAAACTTTCCAGTGATGAAAAAAAAATTATCGGATGTAAAAAAAATACTTTTCAACGAATACTTTTGACAGGAGGTCTACTTAGCACACACAATGAGAGAGCTTTTTTGAGATTAGGATCTTTCATCTAGGCTTCTTTTTTCAGACAATACTCTTGGAATTTTCTTCCACTTTAAACTGGTCCTTAAAAAAGTAGAGCGAGGAAAAAACGAAGGCAGGCATTTCTTCTTTATTTGTAATTCTTGAAAAAAAATATTTAAAGTTTCTTCTCTTAATCAATTAATGTAAAATAGTATTGATACTGTCATTTTTTGTTTTAATTTCAATTAATTTGATTTTAATTATAATTTCAATTTTAAAGTTTTACCTTTTAAACTATAAAAGAAATTATTTTTAAACACAGAAGGAAATTCTAAGTGATGACATCTGATTGTAGGCTGTTAACAATTCCTTAAAAAATATATACAGTGCTCATATAAATGATAAATTTCTCCTTTGAGTTGAACTGCATTTTAAATTTGTAAGAATTGAGAGCTTTCCATTCAATTTAATTAAAAAAAAAATGTTCTTCAACATGCTCATAAAATACACGTCTGGAAATTCCCAAGGGTCTTTAAAGAACACCTCGTTAAATATCAGATTGGGTGGTACCGACTTTTTCAAAGAAGAACATATCTAGTACTGAAAATATTATAAAACAAATAATCAATTGGAAACCTAAAGGCTCCTTCTGTGTGACGAACGCTTTCGTGGAAAACAAGCTTTGAAAGTTACAGAATCAAAAGTTTCATGGTTATTTTGCTTAAGTTGAGATTCTATACTTATACAGAAGTTTAAATGATGGTGTCTTGTCTACGCTAGTCAGTATTATTACACCCACGAAACTCCTTTCAATCTATTTACCTATAGAGCAAACTTCATATAAAAATCTTAAGCTACTCTTTTATATTTTCTACATAGTCTTACGTGACGTATTTGAAGTTACGGTCTTTACACTTAAAATATAATTAAGTAAAGTCTGGGTCGAGCGCACGAAACCATAAGTCTACCTTGTTATGCAAATGCAAAGAATTATTGTTGTGCAGCTGGAAACTGTCATAAGAACTGGATCATTCAAAATTAGATCTAAGTACCACAAAAATTCTCACAAACAATTCTCCAAAAATTAAATCAATGATACTAAAGTCAAGTGAGACGCTTTTGGCAGTAAAACAGGAATACCTTTGTAAGTTTTCACAGAAATATGTGAGAAAGTTTAGAAATTCTAATCCAAAACTAATTAAAACGTTTGAGCCTTTGCCATTGAAAAAGCAGGCTTTTAATCAATGTAAGGGGAAATATTACTTCTAGCTAATTCCATCTCATTTCTTGTACATTTCATCAACTTTTCTGTTACAAATATTCAATCCAATAAACTTGAAAATCATTAATATTGTTGAGACACGGGCGTGTATCACCCATTTCATGTTGACCTTAGACAACATCTTCACAGGAAATATAGTTACATTCTGTGAGCTGGACTTAAAAAATGGCAGTTGATTATCAACTGATGAAATAAAAGGTTCTCTGAAAACTCATTTTTTCTATGACACAATCAGTGATGCTAAACTCATTGAAAATAGATACCTTGTTCCCACAAAGGTGTTAATAAAAACTTTACCAATGAAACTATTAACGAGCAGAGGTTCCATGTCTAATGAAATGCACATAATCTACAATCTAATTTGAGAATCTGTTTCAAAGTTTTTAGTCCTCTATAGACATGTCCCATTTTCAATTATTAATTTGAATTTCCCGCAAAATGAAAATATATCAACACATAAACTCACATTTATTAAGTAAAATTACTCTCTAGTATGAAAATTGATTAACTATTGAGAGGATTGACAATATCAGAAGCACAAAATGCTTGTAATGCCTAAAATGGGGCAAAAATTCGACCACAGCTCACAACTCTCAAAATAGGACCCAAATATTTGTTGTCAAATTCAGTACATAAAAGTATACGAGTCTTTAAAACCGCCATTGTTGAAGAAAATGAAATAAGAAGAACTGATAGATTGAATAATCACCTACAGTAGATCCTAGTCTAGTACAGTTTATGATTACTTGCTATCATCAAGTATAATATTAAGTAACTTCAGATACTTTCATTCGGACAATAAACAGCAAATAGAATATTTTAGTGAAGTAAGAAACTATTTCAGTCGTAATTTTACTTAATTTCTTAAAATCTTTTATTTTTTAATCATTGGCGACTGAGAGCTTAATTGCTGTGCACCCTATGTCCTCTTGGTTTTTTATTCAATAAAAAATCAATCTTTACGACCTAGTTCTAGATGTTGGTTTTAGGCTTGAAATTAGACAGAATTTAAGAGTAACGTTATTTCATCGGATGTTGATCATCAATGATGGAAAAGTTCACATCTGAACAAAAAAGGGATTGAGCTTAAATCTGACGCCTTAATGTACGAGTAAATAACTGAGTATTCAAAACAAAAATGCGGCTTCAATTTCAAAAAAAAATTTTAGAATTGCCATCATGTCTGAAAAACTCACCCAATTCATGAAAGCCCACTGAGACGACAAATAAAAACTTGTTGTTTGGGTTTGGTAGTTTTACTTGTTGCACAAAAAGGATTTCTTTCTTAAAGTAGATAGATATGCCACTGTCTATCCGACTTTCTACGACAGCGAACACTGGAACACTGAAACTGAGAAAAGGAAAACAAATTTGCTTTTCTTCTTTCACATGATTTTTGCGCTTTCTCGAGCACTTGCACATGAAATCCGGTAGGATATCTAATTTGTGCACAACTGAAAATTCATGCATTGTTGTATGCAACAATAAATTCAGTGACTCGCGGAAAATACTTAGTGAACACATTTTATTTCAAACAATTGTCAAGTGTACATTCCATTGATTCCTACATATATTATAATATTTGATAGAATTCACAGAACATTCATCACCCATCCCGGCCCGGCAAGCGCTACACACATTCAGTCACAAGGCCTCCTTGACATTTTTTATTTAATTTGACTTCTATAAAATAAGTAAATAGCGCCTAAGACAAGGGCTTCAAACTGAATCCTAGACTAGTCAAAAAAGAGACTGGAGAACAGGCTAAAACTCTTTAACTAATTTACAATAGCTTCATCATAATCTAATTATACTATTGAATCACATTTGCTTTTGAGCTATTATTTCTAAAATGATTTAATATTTTGACATTTTAAATATCAAACAGAAAAGTAATAAATCAAAGAAATAATCCAGTTCCATACTAAGCTGTGTCGAACTGTAGACTTTTAGGCAAAAAACAGCAAAACCTTTAGATGTCTGTGGTCATTCTTTATGAATACAACTGCTTCTAGAATTTTCAAGAAGGTTCGAGATTGTAAATTGGTTGCATCAGATTTGAAATTAGGAACAGTGATTTAGAATAACCAATGAATTTTTTCACGGAGAGACTAAAAATTAATCAATTAAGAGGGCTTTTGTATACCATGACCTGAATGAGTAATTGGGAGACGTGTAACGGAACCTATCCAACAGTGACGAGGCTATTTTACTGCTGGATTGTCTAAATTTCAGATTATTCCATAAGCGGGCGGAAAAGTTGAGACTTATTTGATTTTTTTAAATATCACGAACATGACTACTTTTTAGTGAATAACTCAAATTATTTCAATTTCGTAGCAGACAGAATTAAAGATTTAAATCATTTGCTTTTATTTTTTAATGAAGTCAGTTTTTAAGCAAACCTGCATTCAGGTGCATGCAATGCAATGCAGCAATATTGTCAGCCTAATTTTTTTCTAAATAAATCAAAGCATAAATAAAGAAACAACAACGAATATAAAGTAGATATTATTCAAAATAGATTCATTTCATTGAGATTTTTGTTCCGTATCTTCTTTACTTTATTCTGTATTTTTTATCATAAAAGTTGACAATCAAGCTTTCAATGCCGACACATGAAAAAGAGTGCCAGACAATACATTATAATCTCAAAAGGGAGAAATTTAGTTGTATGATTGAAATAGTAGCCGTCCAAACCTCATCCGACTGGTCAGATTTAATTTAAATTCAATCTTAAATACTTTCACGTTTTTTTCTAACATTTTAAGTGGAATAGATTTTTATATGAGTACAATGTCAAACCTAAATTAGTTCTGTTGCTTTTTAGCAATCCCCTTTGTTATATGAGTCAATTTTTGAGAATTCTTTCGCGAATCGTCTAAATTTCATCATTTAGATTTGATAAGTCAGTGCCGAGAAATATTCTTATATTCAACCTCGTGATACCACTTACTCTTTAAGTCATGGCTTCTGAAGATCAGAAAAAAGAACACACTGGGTCTGACGATGAGGCAAGCTATTAAATCCCGATCTCAATAAAAGATTACCCAAAAATATTTCATACCTTAAAATGTTCCTATAAAAAATGAGAAAATGAGTGTTAAATGACTCCTATTGGTATGATCTACAATATTTTCACTAGGATTGTTAGTAGTTGCGCTCGCGAAAATTCAAGACGTGGCATCTTTAGTCAAGTTGTAAAAACTGGACATTTAGGGCGTAGCTATACATATCTGCAAATGCTTTATCAAGATTATTCTGTATTAAATCTGAACAGAATTTACATTTATAGTATGCTTGTCCCCTCTTCAGGTTGCCAAGGAAATCACCATACATGTCAAAACTCCAAAGGAAAAGAAGACTTTTCAAGTCGAAGAGAACGCAAACATTAAGGAGGTAGACAAAATAAGACGGATATTAGAATTTATTATGACTATGGGAATATTTCGACGCTTTTAATCATGAAATTAAAATTTTATCAAAATTATTCTAGTTGAGATATGGAACCGAACTCACTTAATATCTCATGATAAAGTTACGTAATTTTCTTTCTAAGATAGCTAAGAGCCTTATACAGTCATGGCAAGAATAAAAATTTGTAAAATCAAGTACGTTTTCTCTAAGAAGTTGAATTAACAAGTGAAAATTTGAACTTAAAGTAAGCGGTTTAGTTAAACAAAATAATATTGACATCGTTATATCGTGAATTCAATCAATGACTTGTTTTAAGATTGATCGACGTATTCGTTTTTTCAAGGATAACATTTTCCATTTTCAAGTTTTCTGAGGCCTCAAACCAACTGCATTTCTTTTTCCCTTGAAGCCATACGAAAGATTCAAATCAAAATCTTATTCTACAAAACATTTTTATCACTCTTGGTTTTTATTCCTAGTTAATTGCAAACTTGCAGGTTGCGTCTACTTATTCTACTAATAAAGTCCCTTTGTCAAAGTTGGTAACTGTATGTGTAAAGGACAGACCTCTGTTTTTTTCAGTTCAAGCAAAAGATTGCACCAGAATTTGGCAACACTCCTGTGGAGCAGTTGTGTCTAATTTTTGCTGGAAAAATAATGAAGGATCATGAAAGTCTATCAGGTAATTGTAACGCGATTCTCCCAAATCTGAGTTAAGCTTCGGTCACATCACAACTCCGTCGGCCGTACTAAACCAATTGTCTAGCCCATTGCACGAATACAAACACTTTTTCGTAGTTGTAGAATCGGGTGAGCATGCGGCCGCCCTAGTAGTTAAGTGACCGTGGCTTTAGATGCTTCGACAGGCGAGATATCCCTTTTGAGAACTGTTTCCATCGTGTAAATTTCAACTAGGACAGTTTTGAACGATGCAAAGAAACCAAGGTTATTACATGGTACTTTGTTTTAAAAGTGAAGCAGTTGAAAATCTGCGACTTGTGAGAAATAAACGAAAAGATTTTGATGAGAAGTCGAACCAGGAAACTATGACCAAGAGCATAGGTATTTGAGTAGTGTCGCCATAATTGACTAAGTATCGTCATCGAATATGTCATTACAGCCCACAACGTTAAAGACGGAATGACTGTTCATCTGGTCATAAAGACAGGCGGCTCTTCTGGCTCAAGTCAGACATCCGGACAGTCAAATAGTGCCCAGTCACAGCCTCGACCAGGTAACGAAAATTTGAGCAGTTTTACCTAAATGTGCATAGCCGTGTGAATTCTTTCCAGTTTTGCCACAGATATCTTCGCCGAAATTCCAATAAAATCCGGAAAAAAATATTGTATCCTACAAGAAACTTCTGGTCTCAGTTTTAGTGTAAGCTGAACTCCCGCCAACCTTGTGCTTGCCAATTATGAAAATAAAGGACTGGATACGCATAACCGATTTCGGAAGGTTATAGACAGCGTATGTAGATCTGGTGAAATTCCCTCAATTAGATTAAGAAATTTTTGTGAGTTTAAGTGGCTTGAGAATCAATGTTGCCAAAAATGAAATGTAAATTCCACTAAGAAATGAAAATGCATAAGTAATATTTAAAAAGTTCCGTAACATTTTATTTATTAACAAACTTGTGTAGGTTTTCACTCGTAATGTGCAGTTTCGCGTAAAATATGTTTTACTGATCTGGCTACACTGCCTTTTGGGTGTCGTGTATTTCTCCTTCGTGGTTCATCTGCAAGAAATTTTAATCGTTTCAATCAACTCATTTCATTTATACGATTATTAAATCAAATTTCTAAAGAGTTCTTCGTCTGTAGTTGACTATTCTTATTAATTTTACCAACCAGCTCAAAGTCTTCATATACTTTGAAACAGCCATCTTGAATCAGGGCAGCCACAGATATATAAAGTTAAAGCCTTTATTCGTTTTGAAAGCGGTGCTATCAACCTGTCTGATTTTCAGATCCTAGTCAAACTCCCTTTGGTATTGGAAGTCTAGGAGGTCTTTCGGGGCTCTCCAACCTTGGAATGGGTTCAGCAAATTTCATGGAAATGCAGCAGCAAGTTCAGGTATTTTGTTTTAATTTTTTTTTTTCTGCGCGTCTTAAAAAAATTTTGAGACACTCATGTATGAATAATGCCGATTGATTATCTTTTGATTCAGTTTTCATTTATTCAATGAAATGATTAAAATTTGTATTCCTATTAAACTTAAGAATGTTCAAACAGCTTTGAAGGACACGAAAAATAAAGACTTTTATAACTTATCCTAGTCAAACATGATGAACAACCCAGAGTTCATGAGACAAATTCTTGACTCGCCTCTGACTCAGAGCTTGATGTCTAACCCGGAAATTCTTCGAAGCCTTATCCAGTCTAACCCGCAGATGAGACAGGCAAGTTCTCAATTTCTGTTGTTTACACACGGGTCTGTTTTAAAGTATTGCAAGATTTCAGAAAAAGGCAGTATAGATTTCATCATATTTGATTTTTTGTCTGTACTAAAGGCTTGTCCTTGGAACAATTTGATGTTAAAGTCTCAGTCACGCAACCATTCGGTCGAGCGCACGAAACCATAAGTCTAGCTTGTACAAATGCAAACAGTATTTTTATTTGTGCAGCTGGATATACTTGAGGTTTTGTGCGCCCGACCCAAGGGTTATGTGACCGAGACTATAGGTAGAATTCTCAATGATTTGTTTGATGCATACATTCTAAGCGACGGATTAAAACTTTCTTAAATGTACAAGGACTAACCTGACCTGATTGATCATCACTTCTTTCCCTGTAATCAGCTCTTTGATCGCAACCCTGAACTGAACCACATGCTAAACAATCCGGAGATCTTACGGCAGACGATGGAAATCGCAAGAAATCCTTCAATGATGCAAGAACTCATGAGAAATCAGGATAGAGCGATGTCCAATTTGGAATCGATTCCAGGTTTGTCGTCATACGATTCAAGAATTTATTTAAAAAATACATCCCCCTTTCTCGAAGAAATCTTAAGCTTCAATTACATAACCTTTGGGTCGGGCGCACAAAATCTCAGTTCTAACCTGTTGCACAAATACAAATAATTCGTTGCATTTCTAAAACAAGCTAGACTTAAAGTTTCGTGAGCTCGACACAATAGTTAGCTAAAATTTTAGTTTCTAGGCACTTGGATACCTAATGCCTTGGTCTCGTACCTAACCATTGTGTCGAGCGCACGAAACTGTAAATTTAGCCAATTGCACACATACAAACATTTCTTCGCATTTGTACAGTAAGCAAGACTCAGAATTTTGAGTCTCGAGGCAGTGGTTATGTGACTGAGGCTTAAGCTTGGTCTCGGGTTTTAAGTCCCGCATACGTAGTTACTGCATTTGAAAAATTCCAAAAACTACTTGGTGTCTTGACGTGTTCAACAAGAAATCTATCATTAGTCTAAAAAACACTTTGTGAATGAGGCAATATTAAATGGGGCTTGCCAACCTGCACATATTATATTAGTGTTGCCATATGTGTTATCAAAATTTAACCAGAAACTGAAGCAAGTACTTTTGAATGGCAATATTTTTTTCTTGGTTATTTACACAGTCATCGCTTGCTTTGTTTTTACATCTGTGGTTACATATTCAATATATAGTATTTCTGTGACCTCTCTGACCCAGGTGGCCAAAGCGCCCTTCAAAGGATGTACCGAGAAATTCAAGAGCCAATGCTTAACGCAGCCCAAGAGCAGTTTGGGTCGAACCCATTCCAAGCCCTGGCCGGCAACAGGTAAGACACAGAAGAGGAATGACACGATAATACAAACTCTTGTAATCAACGTATAAACGAATACGATCGTGTGATGCAACTAAGCAATCTAACTGTCATAAATAGTAAAAAAAAGGTCTTTTATTAACCAACCAGTCAAGCTTTTTCGCGTAAAATAAGTTTCTTAACATTGATACTGTAAGAGTTTATGCTATCTGTATTGAAAAATAATTTTTTAAAGTATTAGGTAAAACTTTTCATAACCGGTTTTGAAAGGAGGTCTTTTGAATATTCTCGTTGTAAGGACAATAACCAGTCTATGGACGTCCTTTAGTTTTATTTAGGAAGAATCGTCAGAAACTAGGTATTGGACCAACCAATACTTCTAAAAAAGTATTAATAGAAAAATGTTGAGCAACCTTTTTTTACAAAGATTTGTCTATCCAGTTGTACACAATACAAATCTTCTTTGCATTTATACAACAAGCTAGACTTTTAGACTTATAGTTATAGACAATAGTTATGTAACCAAGGCTCAATATCAGAAAAAAAATCACTTATCATTCAAAGAACTTAGGGTGTTGAGCTGATGACCAAAGTTAAAACATTTTTGTCTGTAGGCAAAATGAAGGTCAGCCAGGAGAGCGACAGGGAGGGCCTCTGCCTAATCCATGGGCCACCCAGCAGAACGCAAGTAAGATTAAAATCCTCACTTATCTTATCAATTCAGTGCTATGTGTGTTTCGATAGTGAGGGATTCTGTAATTTAAATTAGCATTGTATCGTTCTGAAAGCCCCTCTAATATACTTAGAATTGAATTTAATTATAGGGAGCTTCACTAGATTTCACCATGACATTTAATTAAATTTCTTTGGTAAGCTGTCCCACTATGCTGAAGAACGAAATATTGTATATTTACAAGATGGTCTAGCTATTGACGTGAGAAATGTTTTGCATGAAACAAGTTTTACAATCTTGACTGCTGATGTGTCACTATAGAGTTGTAAACGCACATGAACAGCTAGGTACACTTTTTGAACCAAAATTTGGTTCGAATATAGATCAAAAATAATTTTCTTGTCGGACAATGTATTACGTACTATACTATTCATATTGAACTGAGATAGAACTAAATGTAACATGAAATTCATTAGATACTTTATTCCCAAACTGAATGCCAATATAGTTTTAGTTTCAAGAGAAAAGTAGCATTTCAACTTTCACTTTTCAACTCTTATCAATCAATCCAAACTAATCTAAATATATAAAAAATGCTAAGCCACATTAAAAAATATTTTACACTACTGACCAAACCCTGTATTTGTTTGTTTCAGGCTCTGACAGTGGGTCTCAATCTTCTGCTCCTCCCACGGGTGGTTCTTTGTTCTCCTCTCCTGGAATGCAATCGCTTCTTCAGCAAATGACGGAAAATCCGCAATTAATGCAAAATATGATGAGCGCTCCATATACTCAGGTAGATTAGCTATAGACTTCGAGAGAAGCTTACAATATTCATTACGAAAAAAATCGTTCTGTCCTATAAGGCAAATAAAAGCGATCATAAACGAATATATTCGTTGGCGATTAGAATTTATAAAATATTCGTCTTAATTGTTGAATGTGCAATGATTACAAATAGTAATCGTTTCTGACCAAAAAATCTAAGTGGCTGAATTATGAAGCAATAATGATATACTTCAGTCACGCTACGTATCATTTTTTAAAGTTTATGCCTTGGCGTGATTCTGTGGACCTTAAAGGATTTAAAGTTGTGTCACTGTGCGTGGTGTTATTTTCAAGATAGAAAAAAGTCCCATCTTTAAAAAGTCACCATACAAAATTGCGCCAACTTAGAGTCGCTATTGTAAATGAGCCTAAAGCTATCTGTATGCATAAGATTGGTGAATGATTGTTGATGGAACATTTGCCTTTATTCGTCATTATTTGACAATAGATTTCTTTTCAGACCCATTCCCCTGGGTGACCATTCACAAAATTTCTTACGAAAATCTTACAACATTTCTTAAAATAGTCATCTTATCTATGTTGTCATAAGCTAAATTAATACGACTGTTAGATATCTTAGATTACATAGTAAGATTTAGGAATTCTGGTAAGATTTTCATAAGAACTTTTGTGAATATGATCTCTGAGGCCTAAATCACTTAATATAATTTTCTCACCATTATTTCCTAGGCTGTCATGCAACAACTGGCATCTAACCCTGACATGGCCCAATCAATTTTCATGAGCAATCCACTTTTTGCCGGAAACCCTGAACTTCAGCAGCAGATGCGGGGCATGATGCCTGCACTCCTCCAGCAAATGCAGAACCCGGCTGTTCAGGTATAGAGAGTTTGCCCCATATACATTAAAAATATCTGGACTGTATATACTTGTTAGTTTAGGAAATTGTTTGAAGAGGTGTTTTGGCACTGTATGCGGTACCAAGGCAGTGTGAACAATATAGTTGACAAATGAAAAAGTTTTTAATCACACTGTTTCGGTCCTGCATGCAGCACCAAATGTCCTATTGTGACAGTTTTTTGAACTAACCGAAGTGGGCTGTTGGGTGATCATCGGTCCAGGTATTTTTTAATGGTTTGCCCCGACGCAACAGCTGAAATTTTCAAATCTGTCTAAGCTTAAACGTGTCCTAAGAGTGCTTTGAGAAACCTGACTTAAGACTGACAAAGAATGAAAATTTGCTGTCACCATTTTGTCAGTATTTGACTTGTATTGGCTAGAGTATCAACTTGCCAATCCACGATGAGGAAGGTCTTAAGTCCACCACCTTCAGTCAACTGACTTAAGCTTAGATAGATACGAAAATTTCAGTTAACGTCAGCTTCCACAACAAAAGTTCTCATGAAATATCTCAATATTTTTAATGGTTGTCTGAGACATATAACACCTACATTTAATTTACTCAAGATAGCCTTGGCAGGTGTGTAAAAGTTACACTTTAATTTCAGGCAGTATGATGTTTTATAAGGATTTTGGGGAAATTATGATATTTTTTTGGCAACCTTGGTAAGAAATTTTGTGCATTTTCCTCAATTTTTTCAATACGTTGCTTTCATGTTACAGAACCTAATGACTAACCCTGAGGCACTACAGGCCATTAATCAGGTTCAAGAAGGCCTTCAGAGACTCCAGCGAGCCGCCCCGGACCTCTACTCCACCATGGGCATGCCCAACATCGGGATGGGATTGAATTTGCTAAGCGGGACTGCAGGAACGACTCAGACTTCGACTACCTCTGGGACAACCTCAACCACTACCACAACTTCATCTGGTATCAATCTTTTAAGATATTCCTTGTCCAGTATTGCTAAAATTGATCTTTAAATGTCACCAATATCCAAAAAATATCATTATACATGCTTGTAATTGTAAACAGACTTTTACCGAAATTCTTCAAATCGTTTACGTCGATCTAGTCCCAGTATAAAATTGAAAGAAAAAATATATGAAAAATCCTCAGCGTAATTGAAATAATTAATCAACATAAGCTGATATCTTGGTAGGTCGTCTTATCTTAAGTTTGAGATGAGAAGGTGGAAAAAACCTCAATGTTTTATCAATATTTTCAACCTCTCTTATCTCAAATTTGAGATGAGATGACTTACTAAGATATTAGCTTTAATTTGAAACACTCATCTTGAGTGATTGAAGATCTAGAAGCTGACTTTCGAAATTTTTCACTGCCAGGGTTGCCAGATTTGGCGAAATTCACTTAAGTCGGATAACACTGATCACTTCCATATGTTTGAAAGCTACCAATCTTCATATTTTTTATCTAAAGCCTCGGTCACATAACTGCATAACCACATGGTCGAGAAACCATTAGTATAACTTGTCTAGCATAGGAAAGAATTGTTGTTTTATGTGCAACTGGAGAGACTTGAGGCTTCGTACGCCCGACCCAATGGTTATGTGACCTAGGCTTAAGTCGCCCAGCCTCCTCCACTCTTTCTCTTAAGGGGGGGGAATAATAGTTCTCCAAACGAATCCTTTGAAGAGTCCAAAGCCTAACCCTATAACACACGTACAAGTAGTATTGCGACGCGTTAAATTATCAACTTTCAATTACAAAAAAAGGTACAAAAGGTTTGGTGACTACTTGAGTCAATGTTCCGAGCAATAAAACGTTCAAATAACTCTCTGTTGCAGGGCCTACGACGACTACAACTGATGCCAACAATGCTTTTCAACAATTAATGGCGTCGATGGTCACGAGCATGGCGGCGCAGGGGTTGAACGCACCCCCGGAGGAGCGATTCCGCGTCCAGCTTGAGACCCTTTCGAGCATGGGTTTCGTTGACAGACAGGCCAACATCCAAGGTTTGATTTTTGAATCCGATCTAAAGGAGAAAAACGGCTAAGGTTTTTTTTCCATTTAGACTATCTTAAGCCTCGGTCACATAACCATTGGGTCGAGCCTGCAAACCTCAGGTATAGCTTGTTTTGCAAATGCAAAAGAAGTATTTTTATTTCTGCAACTGGATAGACTAGAGGTTTCGTGCGCCTGACCCAATGGTTATGTGACCGAGGCTTTTGATGTTCGGATGATATTTTCAAAATACTAGATATACCTAACTTACCGTATTATATTGAGTGTAGTTTGCACTTTTTTTTCAAAGCAGATTAAGATGAAATATTGCATGCGCAATTAAGTAATTATTTTTCCACGAAAAATCACTGTAAAATAATTATGTTCACTAGACACTCTACTCAATAAAATTTATTTTGCCCCAATCGATTTTTTAAATATTTATATGTAAAGATAAAAGTACTGACGAATGAAATTTAATATTTCAGCTCTAATCGCATCTGCCGGTGACGTCAACGCAGCCATTGATCGCCTTTTGCAACAGACTCAACCCAACACACAGTCTTAAAGAAAGAGATTGCCACCCTTGAAAGATCCTTTTCCATCAAAGTGTCTTTTAAAAAAATTAAAAAGAATTTTCATCGAAGTCGAGCAAAAAAAAAATTTGTGACTGATAATAAAAAGAGAAGAATTGAGAGTGAATTTGAAAAGCACGGAACTTTGCAATGTGTGTAAGTTGTGTAAAATTTTGTCGTTAATGTTTGTCGCTATTGTGGGGTTTTTCTTTTTCAAAATTAAGGTTAATTATATGGGAGAACTGAAACGTTTTACTGTATATGTCCTTAATTTACCGATGCTTTGTTCAAAAAATAAGGGAGATTAGTGAGATTGATTTAGAGTGCGAGTTTTCCAATAAATTGAAAGCTTTTTTCTTCAAAGCTTTAACAAAAAATTCCACCCATGTCTGAGATTTTACTCCTCTTAAATCTTCACTATAACGTAACGTACTTTTTCTAGTTAAAAAAAATGTTTTGTGGTTTTTCAAAAGAAAAAAAAAGGATTTTCATTATATTGATTTTTTTTCTTGTGATTTAATGTGGTAAAATATTTCTTTCTTACTCAGAATGGTAGTTTTTTTGGTTTTAGAAATAAAACTTAAATGTATGCGTAGAACCATGTGGTTTGACCGTTAACTCCATGTATCCCTAATCCAGCGTCGTTATCTTTAAAGCATTTGGACATTCGAACCGCGTTACTAATCTAGCGTTGTCAGATCTGGTCGAATCCCTTAAAACGGCGCTTGAAATATGCAGATTAAACGTGTTTATTTTTCCTTTTCTGGTAAGATTTTAATGATTATATTTCTGAAGGGAATGTCGCCGACATATAAGAAATTAAGGGTAAGTTATTTAGTGTTTTATGCTCAGTAATACACTTTTGAAGTTTTCAGTCTACGACAATGAGACCGAAGTATATGTTACAAAAGTTATTTTACGCGAAAATCCACGTAACGATTAGAAAGCTGGACCAGTTTATAAGTAAAGAAAACTTTGTTTTTTATCGAAGTGGAGCAACTTAATCGTAACATACGATCGTATTTTTTCATAACATTGGTACCGGCGGCAACACGAGAAACGTGACAATTTGAAATAAGACCAAAGTTAAGAAAGTGACAGTTCGTCTAATGCGAAAGAAGTTTGTTGAAACGTCGGGGCTGGTGTCTAAGGCAGGCCTGTGGGCCGGAAGAGAAATATCAGGCTAGATCAAGTTCTTAAAATATAAGAGACTTTTTAAAGCATTCAAATTTTTGATGTCAGGGGCAAAACCATTTCGTGACTGTGACGTACGAAGAACTTCGGTATTGCCAGAAATTTCTGTTTCTTACCTCAGACTTTTTATGTGGTAGTTAATTAAGTAATTAAAATCTTTATCAGTGGTAATAAAGATGGGTTAACAAAAGTTTTTTCCTCTGATGAGGAAGAGAATTTTAATCTATCTGTGAGAATCATCTCATTAGAGTGCAAATTAAGCTCTTATGTATTCAAGGGTGGAGTAAGTTGGCCCGTAATCACTCAGATCAATTGTTAGATTGCGTTAAAAGGGTGTAGATTATTTCCGCTGATATCTGTCGGCAAAAACATTGTTCAAAGATTCCGATAAGGTAGACCCTGTTCGACAAAATATATTTTTTAACTTTTGTGAATTGACTTTTCACATTACAAATTGCTACATTTTTAATACTGTAGAAAATTCAAGAATAAATGATCGTTTTGTGTAACTTAATGAAGTGATTAATAAGTTAATTAACCTGTATTTGGTGCACCATACACGGCCCCAAGCCCTGCAGGGGGTACAGAGACTCTCATCGCGACAATACGTGAATAGCGACAATTCTACATTTGACATTATGGAAATTGTTCCAAGATGAGATAACTCCGACTAAACATTAGATTGGCTGTAACCATATAAAGACAAAAACATTTGGTTGATGCTCAGAAAAATTTTATTTCATGCAACGAAATATATTTACATACGAAGCGGGAAAAATGCGTAAATTTTAAACGACAGTTACAAGTACTTTCGTAACAGAAATATTTTTTCTTATTCATAGAATCACAGATTTGGTTTTATTTTACAACTTTCATTTATCAACAACCTGGGACAAATTTATCAAAACTAGCCCCATCATTTACCAAAAGTTTTTACCGAAAATTTACAAGTTCTTTCCTTATACTTTGCTTTGATAAGTTAACTCCTTGCTAAATTATTTCATTAAATATTATATCTTCTCACTTCCAACCCCAAGACTAAAAAAGGAGTGTAACGAGAGTGACGGCATCTTAAGACATATAGTCCGTGAAAATAGAAATCACTTAAAAAATAAATTTTATGAAAATTGCCAAATAATAAAAATGGTTCTTAAAGAAATAAAATTAACCAATTAGATATAAAGTCAGTGTATAATAATGCTTTAATCTTCCTCAAGTGTAGGGTCTAGCAGGTCTTCAAATGATCGAGATTTCGAAGCTGTAGTTCTGCAAGAAAACAACAACAAAAAAAACTAAGATAAGCTTGCGTGATTTGTGTGTTTTACAGACATACGTGTAATAGACCATGCAGTGTTACCGAATATCTGATGAAAATTTCAATAGAGTTATCTTTAAAAGTCCCTTGTAATCACCAAAGGTTATGGTTCCGTAAAACCAAGTTGAAACTGTTTTCAAGTTTTCTTTCACTGCCAGTGTTGCTAGGTCTGGTGGAATTCCCTAAATTGGAACCATAACGTTATTTAAACATTGATGAGGGTGGCACACAGAAAGTCGAAAGTGCCCTTTGTCGAAAGTGCAGGTTGTCGAAAACACAACTAGTTGAACTTATGCCGAAAAAAAGTTCAAAATGTTGAAAAGCCTAACTTTACCTAACCTGATCTATTTCCAGCATTCAAAATATTTTTGACGACGTGCACACAAAAAACAGGTCAAAAAATTTCAAATTCAACTTTAGACAGAGTATGTGTTTTCCCTTTTGCACTTCCTCAAAATGTGTTTTCGGCAAACTGAAATTCGAAAAAAGTTTATTTGACAAACTGCTCTTTCGAAATTCAGTGTCCGCCCCATTGATTAAATCTAAAAAACCTAAATTCTCGACCTCTGTGTCTGTTTTTGTTTTGTCAAGGTAACTAGGTAATTTCGTTATTTTATGAGCTACAGCCTCGGTTAAATAACCATTGGATCAAGTGCTCGAAACCAAAAGTCTGGCTTGTTATTCAAATGCAAAGAAGTATTTTTATTTGTGCAACTGGACCGACTTGAGGTTTCGTTCACGCGACCCAATCGTTATGTGACCGAGGCTTAAGCAGAGAAAGGACTTACTCATTTTTGGTGCAACTCGTTGATTTGAGGGTGTTGTTGTTGACGGGGTAACCGTGGGATAGTCTTCGGCCTAGCTGAAGAACCACGGGTCCAGTTCTGATCTGCTTGAAGACACTGATTGCTTCGCTGTGACTTAAACCGTGAAGTAGTGTTCCATTAACGGCAAGAATTTCGTCTCCTAAAATTAGAACCAAGATGGAGATTTACAAAACGTCTCAACTCTTTGGGGTCCAGTGGGTTCTGAGAGACCTCAGCTTAAAAAAACAAAAACATTTAAGCCCCTACATTCATCACGGTACAAAAAAAATTTACACAGATTATATTCATGACTAAGTTGTTAAAACATGACTATGCGTATCATCATAATATCAACATTCCATTATGAACCTTCTCGATGATTTGGGCTTCATTCGAGGTATCTATAAATTGCTGGACCTTAAAGACTTTTAAAAATCTGAAAAATTTACCGCCAGCTATAAAAATATTCTTGTAACTTTCAAAATTACCTTGAGCAAATCTAATGTACCTACCATTAAATATCTAAGATAAATGTTTAAAATATAAAAGTTGACACAGTTTTACAGTTAGTCAAAATATATAATCATAATTATGTTCAAGTACTAATTGCATTTTGATTGCCAAATTTAATTATTTGGACAATTATAGCAACAACTTCAGTTAATCAAATTGGAAAGGAATTGGCACAAAAACTAATTTGGTTATCGAATTTAGTCTCGGCCGTGACTAAGTTGAAATAATTGAAAGAATGCATATACTGTTTAGACTATCAAGTTACTTGTTAAAATTGGGGGCAATTCAATAATGATTTTACATGTTTATAATCATTTTACAAATTCAACCTAAAATACAATTCAACAAAATGACCTTTAACGTAAATAGGGGCAAGGGATTCCATTGAAGTAATTTGCAAATCGCGACAATTTTACATTGCGACAAGATGAGATCACCATTTGGGAATAAGTGTGTACTATTAAGTTAACTCGTTTAATTCTACGAAATTCAAGCATCAGCTTCTCTCAAAATTTGGATACAGCTTAGTCGGCTATTAGTTTTTATTGAACTACTAGGCAAGTACTTTTGCCCTATACGTTAGCCTACTTCTAAAACCTAACCTATCAAGTATTTATATTTGTTCAACACGGTAGACTTATAGTTCTAGTTCTAATAATCTTGTGATCAAGGGTTTATCTCGCAGTTGGTATAGACTATATGTAAAAAACCTGTTTTCTAAAATATTACTTTATAATTTACAAGTGTCTTTGCTGAATTGACCCCTCACTGGGTTGAAAGCTTCTCAAGAATATTAATGAACTCCAAGGCGCTGACCCTGGTTTACAAATACGGAAAAAAATATTTAATTTGTTTTTAAAATTAATTAGCAAATAACAAACGTATTTACATAATTTAGCTAATTGCATATCAGCACTAATATTTTTTTTTTACGTTTGGCAATGTGAATTGAGGAAAACTACTTGAAGTAATTAAAACTAATGTGGTTCAATTTCAACGGTTTCTCATATTTTTTTTCGCACACCTGTTACTGTGTAGTTTGAAATTTGCTTTGATAATTAAAATATTGATGCGTAAATTAAACTTTGTTAAACTATGTTTTAATGAAAAGTACTTAAATAATAAAAGTTACATCACTATTAATTACATTACGAAGTAAGCTGACAATATGAGATTGGTTTAGATGTTGAAACCTCGAAGATGACGATTCATATTTGAGAACACGAATAAAAACCGAACTTGTCGTCTATGTACAATTTTTTTTCATACCATGCATGACTCGACACTTCTGGGTGGCTTTAGAAAATTATCACGCAAGTTCATCATTCATTCGTAAAGGTTTGATAAATAAAGTCACTAACTCTCTAAATAGCTTACTTTCAGACAACACCAAGCTTTACTTTAGAGCTCTTGGGTCATATTTCATTTTGTTTCCATTTCCAAAACTTTAACTTTGAAAGATAACAAATACCTTCAAAGGTTACCTAACCTAAACTACATAGAGGAGCTCTAGTCCTATGCTCTGGGGGAGCCACTGGGACCAACTCTTTGGACACTGATTGGATTACGAAAATTTTGAAGCCTCTCCCTCTAAATTGTCCCTACTACCAAATTTTCAACTTTAAAAGATATCCATACTAACCAATTTGACACTCCCTTCTTTAACCTAACCTAACCTAACCGTACCTAACCTAACCTAACCATACCTAACCTAATCGTACCTAACCTAACCGTACCTTACCTAACCGTACCTAACCTAACTGTAACCTAACCGTACCTAAACTAACCTTACCTAACCTAACCGTAACTAACCTAACCTAACCTAACCTAACCTAACCTAAAAGGGGTCTCACTAATCCCTGCAGGGGGCACTGAAATACTATTTTCGATAACCATGCGACTGCGGCTAATTTTGAAACCTCCCCTCGAGGAGATTACCTTCTTGCAGTCTGCCATCTTCTGCCGCCTGCCCTGTTGGTAAAATCGTCTTGACGAAAATGCCCATAATGCCCTTGGGTGAATCGCGTCCGCCAACAATACTAAATCCGAGACTCTTTTTCCCGGGACCTTTTTCATACACCACCGTGTGGTAGGTGGAAGGGATCGAGCTGAGGCCAGAGCTCATGGGAGCTGAACCCACCGCAGCTCTAATGTGTTTCCGAGGTAATGTGCAAAACTGGGTTGTGGGTAAGACTGTGACGTCATTGGATTCGTGTGACAAGGAGATGGCCGAGTCCTGGGAAATTTTCCGTGTGCCCATAATGGGCTTCTTTGGCAGTTGGCGGCGTGGGGCTGTCCTCATCTCATGCCCGGGCTCGCCGATCTTGATAATGGTCGGGCCAACTTCGTCGAAAATTTTCTTTTCGCATTCATCTACAACAACAACAACAACATAAAAAAAGAAAGAAAATTATGATTTGTAAAAATGCAATTCTGATACCTTTGCCCAATCCAATAAAATTTCTCAAGCAAAAACTTGTAATTTACAAGAAAAAGATCATTTCGAGAGTTAACATCATTGCTTTTTGAAGAAAAAAAATAGATCAAAATTTTTCTTGTAAATTACACATGGTTATAAATAAAGGTTTATTTAATCGATACCTGAAGTCTATATTATATTATTTGAGAAAAAAATTCCTCATTGGAGAAAATTTCTTTGTAATATTAATATTTTGTTGACTACTAGAAATAAAGAGGTTGTCACGTAAAATTTTTCTGGTTTTTGTGTACCTGGTCTAAGAGATGTTGAACTCAGGTTAATCAAGTCTGATTCGTCGTGATGTGCCAATAGACTTAGAGGCTAAAAAAATTATATGAAATAGTACATCAATTATTAAGGTCCTGATTCAAATTGTCGCCTTTCCCATATTGTTGCAATGTGAAACTATCGCAAAAAGAAAATTCTGAGATTTTGCTTTTGAGTTCTGAAACACCCAAAACCTAACCTAAAAACCCCTATATTTTGGGTCCGGCCCCTAGTCCTGATGGGGGCACCGGGCCCCCCCCCCCCCCCCCCAGTGCAACATATACTTTTCAAAAAAAAATCTTTAATCATTTCTGTTCAATTTTAATTACATACATCAATAAATCTTTTTGACAAAAATGTTTTGACATCAATAACAATATCATTAATAGACCAAATTTGGTTATTTTATTCACTTTAGTGGGATAGCTTAGTCGTATAATTACTACCTGATCATCAGTAACCAACTCCTGTTTCGGGTTAAGACCGGATCTTGCGACTACAATGTCCATATCCGGTGTCAGGCCTAGATAAAAAAAAATATTGTTGGTAGTAATTTCATCAATAGAAGCAAATACAAAGCTTCGTTGACGATTTAAAACGAAGCAATCTAATACGGTCTAGCTTTTTAAAATTCGTTTAGATGATTAAAAATGGTCTAGCTTACACAAAATCGTTTTTTAAACATTAAAATGATAGGTTTTTTCTGATCAATTTTTAATCGTTTCTAATTGCCTTTTGGCCAAAAATTTTGATCGCTTTTGATCGCTCTTAATTGTTTTAAATCGTATATTGTTTTAAAACGATTATATCTAAAATGAATATTATAAGCATACACCTGATTCACTCTTTCATTATCAAATTCTCAGACTTTTTGTAGCGACATCGATCACTATTTTAAAACATTTTTAAACACATCTAGTCAATGCTATAAAAGTTATTTTACGTAAAAATCCATGTTACGATTGAAAAGCTGGACCACTTTATAAGAAACCTAAAGTTAGCTTTTTTTACTAAAGTGGGTCAGCTTAGTTGTATAAAACGATGGTAATTTTTCAAAAGCCTGTAGTCAATATTACAAAAGCTATTTCACGCAAATATCCGCATTATAATTGAAAAGCTGGACCATTTTAAAGGGTACGAAAATTTTTGTTTATTTATTGAAGTGAGACAGCTTAATAATTTTTCAAAAACCTGATCTCAGGATGGTTTTGGCATCAAGAATTGGTAGTCCACGCAACCTTCGACCATTGACGTTAACAATTTCGTCACCAACTTGAAGCCTACCGTCTCTGTAAAAAAAAGAAAAAACACCTGTTACTAAACGGAATAACTTATTATTATAATTTACTCGTAAAGTAATAATTAAACTGTAAAACTGTATTAATGAAAAAATCTATTAAGTCAACTTGACACCTTACTAATCGGGACATGTTAAGATAACTGCATCAAGATGATCTCATTTTGATAGAGAAAAACTTTTCATCTATAAAGCAAAACGAATTAACTTACTTCAGTTTTGACCTAACAACCTTCCTCTTAAAATTCCATCCTTACATTTTTGTAAATTGTCAATTTCAAATTGTTGCGTTTCCCAAATTATCGAAGTAACGTAAATTGAAAATTCTAATATACCTAGACTTCTAATATATATAACTTCAAAAGTCTGACCTAACGTTATCGTTTATATAAGTACGGCTCTAAATACCAATTTGCGACAATTCGACATTTCGATAATTTGACAATTTGACAGTGCGGTTTTTTTAATCTTCGGAAGCTTTTGATCGAAGTGACCCTAAGGGATGCCTTTCAAACCACAACACAATGTAAGGTCATTTACAAACAACGGAAGTAAATCTAATTTAAGTTCTTTTTTCATTTGTGTCTGTGGTAAGTTCGCAAAGTGTCGATGTATCTGTGAATTAACATTGCTTTTATGACTTCCGTTTCCGAAGTAATAAAACCCCTTGCAATTACTTTTTATTTCAAATACGTTGCTAGGAAATGAATTTCTTTAAAAGATATTATCAAAGTTATCTAATCTCAGTGACATCCATTAATTATGTGTTCATGACAAAGTTTATATGGAAATGACTATTACCCCCCACAAAAGAGAAAAAAAATCACTTTTGAAATTCAGATACTTTAAATAAATGCCAATGGTGAACTTAATTTGCTTTAAGTATTTGAAAAATCTTACAAATTAGCTATTTGAACAGGCTGGTTTCATGTTGACGCAGTTACAATATTGTTGCACTGAGGGTCACGGTGCCTTCGGTAGGGTTAGGGCCTGGTCCCTATAGACAGTGTCGCCAGAAATGTCCTCTAAATTTCCCCAAAAATTGAACAAAACAGTGTGTGTTCTTTTGTAAGTACCCTTTGCGAACAAAAGTTTTAAGTTTTGAATTTAAGAAATTTCCCCAAATCTGGCAGCACTGCCAATATATTAAGTTTAGGTAAATACGTTAACTTATTTTTGGGACTTGCTGCAACATTAGGTAAGTTTCAACAATACGGTATTTGTGGCAATTAAAACACGATATTAAAAACTGTATACAAAACTGAGTTTATCACGCTTTTGTTATAAATTCAAATTACGGTACAAATGACATGATTCTATGAAAATAAATCACTTTGTACATTAGATACCTCCACGTATTTGAAACCTATTAATCATGGTTGTATCTGCTTGAGGTAATTTTTAAGAGGATGATACAACTCTTTCTTACATTTGGTCGTGACTTAACTGACAAGTCCCGCAAATTATTGAAAACATTTTGTCGAAAGATGAAAAAAGTTTTGAGCCAATTACTGAAGTAGGATAAAGCAGACTTAAACCTTCATTCACATCACCACTGAGTCGAGCGAACGAAAGTATAAGTCTATCCTGATGTTCAAATACTGATACTACAACAGGCTAGACTTGTAGTTTGATAGGCTTGACATAATGCCTACATTGTGTGACCGAGGCTTTAGTTAGAAGACAAACTAAAACTTTTAAAGAAAAAAGGAGTCTTAGAGGCATGATAAGCGAAAACAAAACAAGCTGGAATGATAAATAACCATCGTAAAATATTTTTTTTTTTTTTTCATAGAAACATCAAAAGATCGAACGAGAACTCTTTTATTTATATTTGTTCCTGTGAAGTGGTTTAGCTTCAGGCCGAAACACACTTGAAATATTTCAGTGATTGCTATTAATTAACTTTAAATGATGGAATCAAACAACAAGAACATAATAGCAGATGATTCACATTTTTTTTGTATTTTGTCAAGACTGAACAATTCAGTCAAGGAAAAAATCTATATAAACTTTGAGGCCGCTTGGTCTTAAATGTTTTTTCTTGTGTTCGGGTCTCACAAGACACACCAGACCCAAAGAACGGTGTGGCAAATACCTAATTGGATACCGTTTCTATATGGGAAGTGTGACTTTGTGAATTAGTCCCTCTACGTTATGTCCACCTTTTTAAATATGAATTATTTCCCGTCTGTTTTGACCCTCACTTGGGGGGTGGGGGGGGGAAGAGGAATCTTATCGTGACCTTTGGAAACGAGTAAAAATTAGCAACGATCAAAAATTCAATTCCAGGAGTTTCGTTTTCAGATACTTCCCGATTCATTGAAAGATTTTGTTCCTAAAATATCAGCAGGATTGCCAGCAAGAGTATTCCAATCTGGTGAAATCTGGGACATCTTAAAATTTAGTTGATTATTGATCTAATATCTTTTTTGAATGAAAATTGATCTAATAGATCCACTGTCAAGTTGACACAATGGAATATCGATATAATGCAAGTTGTAGTTAATTTGATTAAGTCCAAACCTAAAACTGAATTTTCAAAGACGAAAATTTTTGGGAGATTTTTCACTAGCATGCTTAAG
>LR044401.1:91970-102597 GCA_900607525.1 Apocyclops royi
ATCATTTTAAGCATATCTGTTTACATTAATCAACCGATCAAAAATATTGTTTATGCCACACAAGGTAATGAACATCTTTTTGTAACATGTGAACACTGAACGGGGTCAAAGTCCTTCCTTTAAGTCAAAACATTCATTTAGGATTATTGAGACGCAGATTTCTAAACATACATCACCTAGCAGTGCTGTGGGCAACTGGTCCGACTCCTAAACTTCTCTATAGGTAACTCAGACCCGTGTTAATGGTTAATTAACAGAAGACGTCACAGAGCATTTGGCAAATTTATGTGTAAAAATCAACAACGAAAAAAGTTCAAATAGGTAGTTCAAAATATAATTCTTTATGCCTCATGTGGCGGTATGTAAAACATGAGTTATGACGTCATAAGGAAGTCAAATATTAAAACCTGTTACAAAGCATGATGCAATTTCTCAAAGAATCTGAGTCACAAATTCATGATCTTGAGCACAGCATTGTGGTTGTGCCTGATTTGGTGAAATTTGGTGAAATTTACTGAGATGAAAATAGTATCATCTGTTTACTTTGAAATTTTTAAAAGTAATTTAAGGGGTTGTTGCCTCCTGCACCCCTGCTGCTAGGATGGTTCAAGAATACGATAACCTAACCTAACTTGACCTAATCAACCCCGCATTTGAGCTAGCTGGTAACAAAGTTCTCTAGCTCAAATCTAGTCTGTGTCGAAGTAACCCATGCAAGCTAAGAACAATTAAATGGAAGTTTTGGTAGGGCTCTGTCTGTTGTACCATGTTAAGCAAAATTGTTCTTATGATGCAGTGTTGCCAGATTTGGTGGAATTTCTTCAAATTGGAACTTAAAATTTTAGTTTCTATGTAGGATTCAGGAAAGAACACATATGTAATGTTTAGTTCACTTTTTGGTGGAATTTTGCCGACATATCTGGCAACACTGTTACGACGGTTGTTTTTAACCAATGGTTGGAATCTCAATAAATGCTTCAATGGTTGGAGATGTATTTTCTATATAGAGTAAGGATCATAAAAGTTTTTGTTAGCTTAGAATCCATTAACTTAAATCACAATTGTTATTAAAGCAATTACACTTTATTTTGTTACACTTTCCAAAAATTTAAGATTTTAAATGATTCTTCATACTAACCTAACCTAAACTAACCTTATAAGGGACCAGCCACAAGCCTAGCCTAACCTAACCTAGTCTAAATAATAGGTAATCTCCATATTCAATCTAATTTGATTCAAAATCTTAATTAAATTTAATGGGTATGTGTGTAAGTATTTAGAAAAAGGCTTTTAAAAACATTTTCAAAAACTATCCTTCATGTATGTGCATCACGTGTGTATTAACGTTAAACTTAATCAAAATAGTTTAAAAACTGATCGATCTTCACCTTAAAATATTTAACATATGTTTCAGTTCTGTAAAGAAGTTTTTTTTCAAAGAAAATCGTTGCAGGGCCATTAAAAGAAGAACCTTTTTTTCACTTTAATGGGTTCACCTGTTCTTAGTTTCAGGTGAAGTTTTGTATATTAAACATGCTCTCAAAATTGTTTTACACTAATTTTATGAACGCACTAGGCTTCCAGTAACAAGCAATCTTGAATCATTTTCATTCAGCCTAAATATTTTCAAAGAAAAAGAAAAATCTTGTCGTATTTCAAATCGTCGCACTTTTCATACTGTTGATATATAGTAAAATTGACAAAATTTAAAAATTGAATTTTTCACCTTAAAACACTATACGTACACTATATAGCCTAACCGAACATATATAAGGGAGACCGGCGGCCCCTTGCCCTGTCAGGGTCACCGAGACCACATTATGACAATATTACATCGTGATAATTCTCATTAATACTTTTCAAATCACCTTTCAAAATTTGTTTAATAGATTTTAACCCAGAGGAGTTATCATACATTTCATTGCTATTACTTTAATAAAAAGTAGAATTACTTTTATCTTTTCAAAAAAAGTACATTTACAAAAAATATTTTTCTAACCCAGCAAAAAAAGATTTGTTTTTGGACACCTGTCTTTATTTACATGCTAGGGATATGTTCTGTCATGTTCATGGCTCGAACTCTTTTCAGGGCTTTACAACAGAACTATAGAAAGTAAGAAAAATTGGGGCTCAGTGGATCCTGTTTGACCCGAGCATCAAAAATCGAGTCCCAACCAAATATTTCATACGATTTTTTTTCATCACTAAGTTGTTCAAATTCGGCTTAAGCATCCAATGGGGAGGCAACACACTGACTAAAAATTTTATCGAGTGTACCAAATGATATTATCAAACATATCTTTGGTGTCTTAGATATCTCAAAATCAACAATAATTTTGATCTTTTAACTCATTTGGTAAAGTTTAAAAAAATATTATTAACTGAGTTTGTTTTACATCTTTTGTCTCGGGCCATCTACAAAACATTTTGGTCATTGCCTCCCCGTTGTTAATAGTTTATTATTATGTCCTTGTTGAACAATTTTGGCTTCATTCAAGTAATCTATCTATAAACCATTATATCTGAAAGATTGAAGCTTTTAAATCATTTGATCAACTGGGTGATTTACCTAACACTATTTAAAAGACTGCATAGCCCTACTCTCGACCTACAAGATGAATGTTTATCAAAAGAATCACCATAAAAGGGTTCAGACTTTGTCTTTAGTTCTTCTTTTTTATAAATATTTTGTTGGTGTTGCTTCAGCGTAATCTTTTTTGTTCGTTTTTTTATGACTTTTGAAAAAAAGTACAACTTTTTTGTGACAGCCGAAGTGGTCTTAAAAAAAGATGTCTGTATGAAAGTGTCACCATGCGAACAGTTTGCATCTTTTCAAATCTCGGTTAACTTTCTTGGGAGGTATCTTGTTGTTATTAAGTATAATTGTCACAATGTAAAATTGTCACAATGTAAAATTGTCACAATGTAAAATTGTCACAATGTAGAATTGTCACAATGTAAAATTGTCACAATGTAAAATTGTCACAATGTAAAATTGGCACAATGTAAAATTGTTGCAGTTTCCATGCTGTCACTATTTCCATATTGTCGCAATGCTATTAGTGTTTAAATTTTCAAATTGTGACAATTATGCATTGAAAACAAATGTCCACTGCAAGTCCAAATTTTGAACTTCCATTTTTTACATGTTGAGTTCAACCAAAAAAACTTGAGATAACAAAAGTTTGTTGACAAATCTCAGTTAATAACTGAGACCAACTTTGTTTCAGCACAGCCCTACACAGAGAATAATGTGAGCATTAAAAAATTAAGTGCTATATCATTAAAGAAATGTCTTCATTTTTTATTCTTGAAAATGTTTGTATAGCCCTATGTTAGTTGCCAAATTTCAATATTCACTAACCGACTAGCTTTTCATTTATATTTATCCTAATAGAATGTTTTGTTTTATGATTATAAAAAAATTCAATTGGAGTTCCTTTGCTGCACTTTTCAAAAAAAAAAAAAAAAATTGAGATATTAATACATTCAGCAAAAAAATAAAATCTGAAATAACACACTAAGCTATCTCACAACATCAAAGAGCCAAAAAATTTCTGTCAATAAAACATTCTATCTTTTTCGTAAAAGGGTTCCTATCACAATTTACGAATTTAGACAGAGAGTTTCAAATGGAAAAGAAACGTGTATCACATTTACAAATGGTTGCATTTTCCATAACGTCGCAATGTAAAAGTGGCTCCAAATAAAAAAAAATTTCATGCAGTTTCGATGATTCAGAGAAGACTAGCCTACGTGGATATTTGAATGTCGAACTTTTGACATGTCGACACTTCCTATTTTTCACTCTTATTCAACCACATGCTCTTCTTTGGGAAAATGGGACGTTCGTTTTTGTCCGAACTTTAAGTTCTATCGATTCTTTTACTTCATCTTTCATAAGCAAGTCTGTCCTCTTAATATTGAAAATAGCTGTTGAGAAATCAATGCATTCGTCAACAAATAATTAGTACTTTCTTTCGAACTTTTTTCTTCGGACATTCTGACAAAATTCACAGCCCTCTTGCCTGCTTCAACAACCTATGTACGGATATTGACAGGCTTCCTTAGTATGGCACGATTCTCATTTATTTGGCCTGGCGAGGAACACAATAATTAAAATTCCATCAAAAAATATCTTTGCTATAAAGACATCGACTCAAAACATCGATTCGAGACAAAAAAAATAGGGAACAGTCAGAAAAACTTGTACTTCCTTATATCATGTTACTCTGCGTTATATAAAAGAATACCTATTTGTTTGAAATTTGTTTTAAAACTTAAAGATGATTAATAGATAGAACGGCTATACTATTTAACTTTTGAGCTAAACTTCTTAAGCAAGTTTAGTTCATAAAACATTCTATTACATAAATATGTAATAATAAAATTTAAAAATATATGTACATAAGCTTAATATTGAATTACAACTCAATACAATTTTGATTTATAATGGAAAAGCCAAATGGTTTTATTTGACTGGCCCGCTTGTAGAAAAATCAAATTGAACAGGTTTTTAATAATAGTAAGGGCTACATGGCGTAATGGTTAAAGTGGACAGCTCACAATCAAAAGGTCCCAGGTTTGAGCCCCCGCCTGGGACAGAAGAAAGATTCTTTTTCATTTATGAAGCCAAATGTATTTGTGTTTGTCATTTGGATAAAATGGTTGTACCCTTAATAGATTGATATATTGTATATAGATTCATGGGTCAAAATAAATGAATTGAATTCATATTTTATTTCAATTTGCTGTAAGTATTATAACCATATACAACAAAAATACCTAGACTGTGTGACTAAATTTTTTTATATTTATTTACTGTCTTGGTCACACTGCCTTGATCCCGCATGTAACGCGAAATGACCTATTGTGATGATTTTTGGAGCTAACTAAACTGAGCTGGGTAGGTGATCAGTCTAAGTATTTTTAATGTCTATGATTTTGACTTGATTCCTCATTTTCTTCAATGAAAATTTTTCGATGTCAAAATTAATTGTAAGAAATATTGTCTCGTGAGAGAAATATTAACGAAAGAAATTTACTTGTCGACCATTTATCTCCTAAGTGTTTTGAAAGAAAGAAAGAAAATAAGGGAGAAAGGAAGAAAGAAAGAAAGAAATAGAATTGTGGGTAGAGAAAGAGAGAGAGAAATCAAAGGAAAGAAAGAAAATAAGAGAGAAAGAAGGAAAGAAACAAAGAAAGAAATAGAGCGGTGGGTAGAGAAAGAGAGAGAGAAATCAAAGGACAGAAAGAAAGAAAATAAGAGAGAAGGAAAGAAAGAAAAAGAAAGAAAAAGAAAGAGAAAGAAAGAGAAAGAAAGAAAGAAAGAAAGAAAGAAAGAAAGAAAGAAAGAAACAAAGAAACAAAGAAAGGAACAAAGAAAGGAACAAAGAAAGGAACAAAGAAAAAGATAGATAGATAGGTAGAGAGAGAGAAATAAGATAAAAGAAAGGAAAGAATGAAATTTTCTTTCTCAAGCTTGTAATAAAGTCAAACGTTTTTTGTTTTTTTCTAATTCATCTTTTTTGAAAAAAATT
The DNA here is from genome assembly GCA_900607525.1 of Apocyclops royi. Lineage (NCBI taxonomy): Eukaryota > Metazoa > Arthropoda > Copepoda > Cyclopoida > Cyclopidae > Apocyclops > Apocyclops royi. The sequence goes on from LR044401.1 coordinate 97,511, forward strand.
AAATTTTTCGACCGAATATTAACCTTTACATTTAAAAATGTTGATTAAAAGTCAAATCAATGACAATTGCATCAAAAATGAATGATTTTTTAATGGCATATATTTTTTTACCCTTAAAAAATGTTTTTTATGTAAAACCAACGTTACCTACCTATGTTCTAACAGCAAAGTTAAAAGTTGCGAAAAATTATTTTGTCACTTTCAAAACTGTCTAACTTAGAAGAGTGCTCGTAACATATCAAATCCTAGGCTATGTAGAATTTTTTTGGTGAAATTAGGTGAAAAATTGGTTCCTTTTTGGCAGCACTTACCTCCAAACTAGTCCATCCTTCATGATGTGAGCGATGTAATAGGCGATATTGTTGTCACTTTCGCAAACTCGAGCGATAAAAATTCCGAGCGATTTAGTCACCTCCATGTTGGTCGTGTCGACATCGACATGAAGTCGAACTAATCTGAATTCTTTCTTGGTGTCGACATCAGGCTTTGTCGACAAATCTGTCGATGTAAATTCGTGAGTTTCTTGAACCTCTTCATTGCAGCTCGGGGTTGGATTGCGGCTTAAGTCTAGAAATTAGTTTTCATGATTAATAAGCTAACCTGTTCATAAACTATTCATTTTTTTGTATTGAATAAGATATAAACTCGGTAATCTATTTATTTGAACGAATTTTTTTTTCTCTTACTTTTAAATGTGGTAGTCGTATTAAAAAAAAAAACATTTTTACTTGAATCAGTAATTTACAAGAAAAATATTTACATATTTAAAGTTTTTCTTATAATAAAAAGGTTAATATTTAAAAGTAGTATTTTACAAAAAAAATTCTCGATATTTTTGATCAATGGTAATCATTTTTTGAAAATTTTACAAGTACATGTAAAAAGGGGTTAATTGGATTGGCCCTAGTACCTGGATCGTGGCTATCGAAGGGAAGTATGGAATTTGAATGCTCATTTTCTCTTGCAACATATTTTGTGAAGATTTCACGTCGATCGACAGACGATGCTCGACTGTGACGTCGCGTCACGCCGCGCGATGGTCTTCCTCGATGCTTTGAAGTTTCGTTATTGTTATCTTTTGAGAAGCATTTTGAATTTCCCGCGCTTTTTTCATCTTCCGTGCTTTCGTCACTGTGACTTGAACATCTTGAACACCTGAATTGAAATCACGGATATTTTAACATCAGATTTGATAAGGTTAGGTTAGGTTAGGTTAGGTAAGGTCAGATTAGGTCAAGTATATTTTAAAATAGAAATATAGGGGCTGTAACAATATGGGAATTGCCACACGTTGAATTTTGACTTAAGCCTAGTTCACATTTGATCGCAATGACTTGCGTGTAGGTAGTGTAAGGTGTTGCATGGTCAAATTTTGCAACCACTTGCATACACTTACGTACACCTGCATAGCTACTTGCGTACACTTGCATAGGTACTTGCGTAGCTACCTGCCCATATGTTGCATTGTCAAATTTTGCAACCACGCAAGTGTACGCAAGTAGGTTGTACGCTATGCAACTATATGCAAGTGTATGCAAGTAGTTATGCAAGTAGCTTTGCAAGTGTACGCAAGTAGCTATGCAAGTAGCTAAGCAAGTAGGTTGTATGCTACGCAACCATACGTACAGTGCACAACAATGCGTAGAAGTTGCAAGGTTTGCACAAAAAATTTCTATGCATTGTTGCACACTGTACATATGGTTGCGTAGCGTACAACCTACTTGTGTAGCTACTTGCATAGCTACTTGCGCACGCTTGCGTAGGTACTTGCATAGACTTGCGTCGGTACTTGAGTACACTTGTGTGGTTGCAAATATGACCACGCAACACCCTACACAACCTACACGCAAGTCATTGCGATCAAATGTGAACTAAGCTTTAATGAAATTTTCATTTTTTCAGATTTTATATTCAGGATGACGTCATCAAAATTTTAAGCAAAATTTCAAGACGTTAAGAACTAAGCTAGCGTTTATCAATACGCTAGTAAGCTGACATGGCACTGTAAATTGAAAAAAATTACGCACCTTGTGTCAGATGTAGACTGACTGACTGATTTTTTGTTGTTGTTGTTGCTTCGGCGGACCGTATTTCTCCGATCCTCATTCCCGGCTGTCGGATAAAAACCAGAGTCCGATCCACTTGACAATGACTCCTCTGACCCGACTTCCTCAATCTCGTTTAAAATTCCCGAGTCGATCTCGTCGAAGTCGGGCCGGGTTCGGGGAGTGCTAGGGTGACTGAAATTCGAGCTCTGCGACGAGGACACTGAATGCGGGGGAGGCTCAACTAGGGCCACAGTTGTTGTGGTAGTTACAACGGTGGCATCGGGATCGCCCTTCTCTTTAGTGGACCTTTCTGGTAGGTTTTTCTGTCCCGAGAAGTTGTCCAGTTCTGTTAAAGCTCCATGGGAGTAACTCAAGAACTTGTTCATTCCACCGTCTGCGTTATCCGACGTTTTGCTCAAATTTTTGGCGGGTTTGACAAATTTTGACTTGATTTTGTCGGTCATCGAGGACTTCTTGTATTTCTCTTGCACTGCTTTGAGTTTATTTCTCAGTGATAGATACGAGTGAGGAGAATTCATCGAATTGACCCCATCAGCTCGGTTTGAAGACTCAAAGTGTTGTTCAGCATCCATTCTTGAGGTCAGTAGAACCGACCCCGACTCATCCCTACCAGGGGTTGAGAGAGAGAACACCTTCTTGCTGTTTGGGGAAATTTCATCGTCGTCGTCAGAGCAGAAATTCACCAAAAGACCAGATTCGCCACTTTTGACCCTTCTTCTCGCTGTAACCAACAACAACAACAACAAAAAAAATTAGAAGAAAAAAGTTTTAACATGTCCTGGTAAAGCCCTGTTCACATTTGATCGTACAACCTTGCGACCTGTCTACGACCTATCGTTGCAAAGTTCTGTGAAGTAGTCATTGACAATTCCCCAGCCTCTTCACGAAACATTTCAACCATGCGACTTTGTGACATCTTCGCAACCTTGTATGAATCAAAACCATGCAATTGTAAACTGGTCGCAAGGTCGTACGATCAAATGTGAACTAGGCTTAAGATAAACAGTGATACATAAGTTGGTATTTTTGACATTTTATTTAACACAAAAAAAATTTTCTTAACTGACAATTCTATTCATAGTATTTTTTACATCGCGGCTGATAAGCTAGCCCACTAAAAATTAAACAACATTTTTCTTCAGATTAGGAAGTGAAATTATCACTCAAGCTATTATGAAAAAATAATCTAGGAAGTTTAGAGTTAATTTTTTTTCAGTAGAAACATGCTAAGTGACCAAACTGGCAAAAATTTAAGTCCTTGTCAAACAAACGATTCATTTCAATTCATTTTTTTTCTTTCTTTTTACAAAATTTAAGTGATATACACTTTTACTAGTGATGCGGTTTTGAAAAAAAGTGTAAATTTTTTTTTCGATCTAACCTGATAGATTCATATTTCAAACTTGTTTAACTATAAGGGTATAGGGTAGGTTTTTATTAAAAAAAAGTTTTTTAAAAATATTTCCTTACTTTTTCAGGAAATTAAGTTTAGTCAAAAGAAATCGAAAACAACCAATGATTGACACTAAAGCTTCATCAAATCTAAACTTTTTGTCAAGGCATATAACCTTAGCCACATTTAGCCCTAGTGGCCAAATCTAGCCCAGGCTAGACTCACATTTTAAAACAGATCTAGCTTATTCTTGACAATAAACAAAACGTAGGCAGAGCTATATCTTTTTTTTCTCTTAAAATTAGATTTCTGAACAATAACCTATGATGTTAATTAAAGCTAGCACTACCTGATCTTGTAGCTCCTGCCTGGACTGAAACCCCATCAATGCTGGACATCTGGAGAGGAGGATCATCCACATCGTAGCTTCCAAAAACATGCCGAGGTACCCTGGCGCACCCGTCACCACTCAGACTTCGAAAACCATACCGCTGTTGTGACACTTTGGATGTTGTTTTAGACGAAGGGGTGTGGGCCATTGGAAGGGGGGCTCCACTCAGGTCAAAAAATGAGGGGGGGCCCATTGTGTTGGAACACGTCAATCCAATTTCATCGTCGGTTAAGATTTCAACTCCTGTAGATGTGCCCTTTGGTGGAAGTGGATGTGACTTGTCAAAGGAGCTTGCTCCTTTATTGCTCCGAGCTTTTTGCTGATTGTGGAACGGATTGGCTCTCATCCGTTCGAGAAAGATCCTCTTCTTGTCTCCGTCCATGGTGGAGGACTTCCGGGAACTGTGCCGAGGACACGGTAGAGAAGCCAGAGGAAGGCCTCCGATAGGATCGCGGGATGGACTGCGGAAACTGGGAAGGCCTGAAAGAAGACAACAATTTTTTTAATTTCATGAAAGAAAAACTTGTAATGGGGGGAGAGGGAGTTTATGGAAGAGGCGATTTCGGACTTGAGTTCAGTGTTGCCAGAAATGACATTAAATTTCCACCAAAATATGAAGAACAAATGATTTGTTCTATCTTACATAAATGCCCTTTGGACACAAAAGTTTTGAGTTCCAATTTTCAAGAATTCCACTCGAAATACCTGGGTTCGAACTCCCACCCTGGTCATTAAAGTTTTGCCTTCTTAAGTGAATTGAAAATTATTTGTTCGTAATGGGTAATTAAAACCTTGATAATTTGTAATAGGTATTACATTAATTTTTTAAATAAACTTATTCATTACACTAAGATGTCGCAATAGTATAAAAATCAAAATCATTTTTATTTTTGCAATGGTCTACTTTTATCTTTTAACGTGGATTGTCGCGAAAAAAAAACTTATAGATTATTGTTACCTGGCCGTTGCGGTCCCCACACACCTGAAGATGCAACTCTCGTCACTTGTCCATCATGCAAAGTTCCAATACCTGTAAAATTTGTTTTTTTTTCAAAATTGAATGATGTGTGAAACTTTTTTTCATTTTAAAGCAGAAAATTTTTTTTCGTGAATTTTATTTCGTTCAATGATTGTCACCAAAAGAAAATAAAAAGAAAGAAAGAAAGACGGAAAGAAAGAAAGAAAGAAAGAAAGACAGAAAGAAAGAAAGAAAGAAAGAAAGAAAGAAAGAAAG
>LR044401.1:102697-114034 GCA_900607525.1 Apocyclops royi
AGAAAGAAAGAAAGAAAGAAAGAAAGAAAGAAAGAAAGAAAGAAAGAAAGAAAGAAAGAAAGAAAGGAAGGAAGAAATGAAAAAAGAAAGAAAGAATGAAAGAAATAGAAGGCAAAAGGTAAGATTTACATAAAAAAGAATTAAATAATAAAAAGTAGAAAGAAGATAGAAATTAAAGAAAGAAAAATGAAATGAAAGAGAGAAAGAAAGAAGATCAAGACAAAATAAGATAAATGATCGAGGTAAATGAATGGGTCAAGATAAAAAAAGGTAGAAGGATATGGAAGATATAAGAAAGACAAAAGCACAGACAAACATTCTAATATGTAGTTGGCTCGTGTTAAAGGAATTAGGATTAGAAAATTTTGAAGAACGTTTGGGTTATGCTGAGGATTGGCTCGAGCTCAAAATAGTTACGCCTCGAACACAAAAAAACCTGCGTCGAACGCACGAACGTAAGCCTAGCCTGTTGTATATGCTGATGTTTGTACTTACTCATAAAAGGGGCTAGACTAACCGGCGATCAACTTTCATTCATAGGTCACTCGCTCGACCTAGCACTAGGTCATTCCTATGCTCAACTAATACGCTCGACGTACGAATCTTCACGAATACAGATCTCACGCAATAAATAAATGACAATTAGTAAAAGCTTTACTGTCAAATAGGACCAAGGTATTATGATTTATAGATCAATTTGGTGAAATTCGTAAATTGATGTACAGCACCACTTACGCAAAAGTAATTACAGTGATAGAGTTCTAGTGAGGCCTTGCCCGAACTCAAAACTGTCTGTTAAAAATTGTTTCTGAGGAAATTTGGTGAAATTTACTTTTTATGTATAGCAACATTTTTATATGTGGGTCAAAAAATTCTCTCTTTTTGTCTTTTTTTTTTTTGCATATTCAGACAGAAATGTCTTGAAAAAAATTTGTTGAAATTTTTTTCTTGAAAAAAAATCTTTAAAGCAAGTTTCACACTTTTGGAAATGAAGAATATTTTTAATGACAAGTAATTTTTTTTCTTTTGTTTTCATATCTCATTCACAAATTCTTGTATATGTATATTATAGTCCTTTTCACTTTTCCTCCTTCTGTCTTTCCTTTCTTTTATTCTCTGTGTTATACTATTTTCTTTATTTCTTACTTGTGTGCTTATTATGACTGCGTTTCATAGTTGTGTATTCTTCATTTTTTTGTTTTTGCAAGGGTCAAATATTTCAGCATCTCCACCTTTTTTGGCGCACGATAATTTCAAGTCTTGAAAAGGTTACGCAAGTAATTAATCTACCTAGAGCTGATTCTGCAAAAATATTTTTTGCAAATGTCTACTCAGTGTCAAATAATACCCTTGATTTCTAAGCTATCGCATATTACAAAAGTAAACAAAATTTACTCAAACGCAAGAGTTGACTTCAACAAAGGATGCGTATGACATAGAATTGATGTGAATGGTAAGTTGACTCAATGGATAATTTGATCTGCGGTACATGTGTGTAGTATGGTTTTATTAGAAGGCATCTATGAAAAATAGATTTGAAAAAAATACTTCCTAGCCGAAGATGGAAAATGATGGGTCTCAAATTTTTTTCTCATATCATGCGAACATCAAATGTAGATACATGCATTCAACTGATGTTGTCTCAGTCAAAGTTCAAATTGTCGCAAATTTAAGATTTTTCAAAAAGTATTTTTAACTGTCAAACATTGAAGAACATATCCCAGCCAAACCTCATCACATGAGCCATGCCGGAGCTACCAGAACCAGCCCATGAGCAGCGTATCCTCCAGTGACACGATTGTAATGAAAAACGACAATGTGACACTGCGACGATACGCTAATTGCGATAAATTGAATTTTACCCGTTCGAAGGGGAGATTGTAAATTGTTGACTTCAGAATGTGAACAGCACAGAATGCTTCATAATCCTTTTCCTAGGGGCCTCTGACCAAACTGGTTAATTTCATTCTAACATAGCATACAGTATGTTCTGAAACCAGTGCGACAAGAGTTCGTTAGGTTAGGTTAATTGTCGCATTAAATGTACATTTCTTTACTTGTCGACTTAAAATTTCGTGTCAAACCAAATGTTGTCGCACTGATGTGTGTCGCACTCACTTCAATTTTGAAGATGTTATATAGTAAATAGCCAGTTTACATTTTAATTAAGGGTTTTATGATAATGATAATATAGGCATGTGGTATTCTAAATCCCTAGTAACTAGTATGATAAACTACGAGAAAAATATAAACTTTATCAGATGAACTAAGCTAGCACGTCAAGTTAGAAAAATATAAATAGAATGCAATGTTGCCAAGAATGTCGTTTCTGTTGGCAACACTAATAAAATATATCGAACGATATATCGGATGCATTATTTTGAAATTTTCTGTCAACAAATTTTTGAGATTTCATTGAAATGTCAATTTTTTTTTTTTGCAAAAATTATTCTTTAATTGCCGATATATTTTTTGGCACAAGAAACTAACTGATTTTTCCAAAAAATAATTCTACGTAAAAGCTTTCATTGGAATTGGAATGACTTGATATTAGTATACCAAGGAAAATGATGTGTCTCACAGAAAATATGTAAAGCTATTCCGTTAAATGGATTAAGAAAAATTTTCTTTTCAAATGTAAAACATTTTCAACTCGTTAACCTTTTGAGAATGAGAAAATCTTTTTTTTATGAAATTAACAGTTTCATATCTCGACAAGGCGAACTGGACCATCCCATCTCTACATTTTTAAATGTCAAAAAAAATTTTGTTTTTACAATATGCAGACCGCTTTAAGGTCAAATTCTTGCTATTTAAAATTTCTCTGAGGTTTTAAACCTAATATAAATCTAATTTGAATTCTTTGTGTTCTTCAGGCCTTTGATATGTGATTAATTATTTTTAGACGATAAAGCGATGAAGCAATAAGACGAAATATTGCTAGGGTAGTGAGAAAATGAATATTTCTCCATCCCTAGCAAAATATTTACCCTTTGACACTTAGATATCTTTCGCCAAAAAAACCCACTTGAGATTTTAATATTTATAAAAAAATCATATATCTTATCTATAAAGCAAATTAGTAAAGAAACGGTGTAGCCTAACACAGCCTAAGTTAAAATATTGTTTTACATGTACATAAGTCTTGAGCTTCAAATTTTGATAGACCATATCTCTATTTTTTTACTTTTACAAAAGTGATAACCGTAAAATCTTAATTTTGCTAAGATACATTAAATAGAACATTTTTTTCACCAGAAAAAAAGTTTGACAGGAACAACCTTTTTTAAAGAAATTAATGCAAAAAAAAGTGTCAAAAACTTCGCTGTTACTTCGATGTCAAAATATTTTTAAAATACAGTGTTCTCTATCAGGAAAATGCGAATATTTTTTTACGAAACACTCTGTAGTTCAAACTTTCACATTTAATCAATATGGAAAATTAGACAATTTGAAATATAGATATGGTAGCAGAAAAATACATAAAATTTTGTGAGAAATCTAAGGTTTGTCGTACGAAAATCGTTCAAATGTCACACGAACTTTTTGTAAATACTAAACAGGAATTCAATGCATTGACTTTTTTTGTCGATGAATCGAGAACAATACGATTCCAAAAGATTTTTTCAAATCTCGAAGGAAAAATTCTTGAAAAATATTTGAAGCATTCTTAAAAGAAAGAATTTTCAAAAAATGCTTATTATTACACGGGTGGAGCCGTGTGAACAATCATTGTAAAATGTTATTGATGGGCAGTCATCGTATAAATGTGAGTACTTTTTCTAATTATCAATGTTGCAAGATCTGGTGGAATTTGATAAAATGAATCACGGAAGCTTCTAATAGTTGATTTAATATTTTGTTAGCTTTTTGGTGGAATTTCATGAGCATTGTTGGCATCACTGCCAGTGGAATTCTCTACACACATGAATCTAGATGGATTGATGAAAAATGTGAAAATTAAAATACTTTATTCAATTTTTGGTGGAATTTCCGATTATATTACTGGCAATACCTATTTATATAATATGGCCAATATAGCAATGTTTTATAGATTAGAAATTTGATATACCTAAAGCTTTCTTCACATTTGATTGTACAACTTAGCGAGTTGTGTACAATTGATTGTCTCAAGCTATTGCTAGTTTTCAAATATAGGTTAGAAATAGTTGCATGCAGTGACTACTCTAAGGCAAGTTCGCAGCCTTGCCAAAGCATTGCAAAGTAAAGTTGTAACCAAGTCGCAAGGTTGTACGATCAAATGTGAACAGACCTTAAAGGAACTTATCTGTATTACTGAGGGTTTTTTATCGTCAAAAAGTGAATTTACATTTTTGTAGAAGATACCTAGAGTTGTCAAAATTTAGCAATTTTTTTTATCAATGTTATGGAAAATTACGATTGTATTATATGACTACGCTGTCCCACTTCAATTTAAAAGCAAAATTTCCAATTCAAATAAACTGTTCCAGCATTTCAGCTATAAATGTGAACAAGTACCTTAAGTTGGCTTGTTTATCGAAATTCAAAAATTTATCTGTATTGATAAACCAGTCTCTATTATCGCTTACCTTGTTTTAAGAAACTCCTCTCAGCTTTCCTCAACCTGGTCGGGGTGTAAGTGTAGTAAGCAGGATACATCGTTTTTAAACAAAAAAATTCTTTTTATTACACAAACGGTCTTTCTTAACGGAGTGAAAACAAGTTATTTTTTTTCAAAGAGTTATATTTTTTGTTTGTTTCACTCAGTGCACAAAATTTTCATGATAGAGTTTCATTGCGAAAGCAGGTGGTGTGACACTATCACCTTTCGATTCTCGTGACCAGAAAATTTTCTTTCGAATTTCTAGTTGTTTTCATAAGTGACCATACTTTGACAATATTCTTGGAGAATATCAACCAAGTTTTTGAGAATTTTAGGAAAGGTTTCGTCTCGTGTTAGAGTTATAATTAGAATTTTACTTTCAACTCGCATTGAAAATCAAGATTTCTAAAAACAGATGTTGAAAGTTTTGAATTAAAAGTTGTGTGAAAATTTAAGCTAAGCCAATGAATAGTAATGTTATTTAATATGTATCGTTATATAGAGTAAAACATTTTTTTCAAGTAATGTTGTTTCTTTTTGAGAATTTACAAAAAAAAAATATAGAGATGGAATTCAACTACGAATTAACTGATATATGTAAATTTAAAAAATTAAGAATATTAGCTAGTCACTATAATCACTTATGAACTTGTCACTTTATGTCTTAATGTTTGATAGAGTCATTATCTCATGCCACATTTGTTTATGGATGTCAACTTCATTAAAATTTTCAGAAAACAAAAATTAATTCGTCATTGATTTTTTTTCTCCTCTCTTGATGGCGTTGAAATCACTTTTTTCGCAAAAAAAAAAAAATCTTTAAAAACTTCAATCCGTGTCTCTTTCAACGCGTCAGCTTAAACTGTCGGCAAAAACAATTTTCGAGAGAGCGGAAAGATGCCCTAACATAATCACCTCTGCGCGCACATCAACTTGCACGTCACAGATAACCACAACCAACTCGACTTATCTCAAGATGTCTTAAGTCATGAACTCAAAGTAAATAAAATTTTCAGATAAGTTAAGCTTGCCGAGTGTGAACGATATTTCAGCTTTTAAAAAAACTCGATTTTTTTTGTCAACTTCTGTTGGTAATTAGTTTTCGTAACAAATCTTAATTGCGCATTTTTTACATACATATCGATGAGCTTCTTGGTTCAAAATTTTTTTCATCATTTCCTTCCATTTGAAAAAGATAAATTTGATACTAAGATCTACCAAAGTTGTGTTCAATAACTAAAGGACTGTTTAGACGTGCGTTTTATCCGTAGAAAACGCAAATGATAAAATTTAGGATTAAAGATGAGTTGTCACGGACTCAAAACCATAGTCTAGAACAGACATCAATAACTGAGATAGAAAATTTTCTATTTAAATCATTTTCGCATCCATTTTACACAGCGATTTTGATTCTGTGATAACCAGTGTTGCCAGATTTGGGGAAATTTCTTAAAATCGGAACTCTGAGCTTTTGTATCTACTTGCAGTAGAAAATAAAATGTTGTGTTCAGATTTTGGGGGATTCTGATAACATTTCTGGCAACACTGGTGATAACTCACCGTAAGAAAGAAATCCATATTTTTATTTATTTTTTTTTTTTTTGAAAAGATTTGTTGAGTTTTAAGCAGAAACTGTTTGAATCAAATTATTATTTTATTTTAAGACTTGAAAATTTTGGATTATTTCAGCAAATTCCAAACTCACAAAAAGTTTATTATTTTATTTTAAAACAGAAAATCAGATAAAAAATTGTAGACTAATTCTCATTTTTGTGACGGATACAGTACACTACTACCTATACTTAAAATTGTCAAATTTAAACGACTCTAAAATTTACTTTATCATCACGTTGTTTGAATAATTCATCTAAGTACACATTATTTTCTCAATGAACTCGTCAGAGTGGTGCCAAAATCATTTAACCAAAAATTACCCAGATACAAAAAAATACTATCTGGTTTTTCTTTTTAAATACATCCACTTCAAAAATAAATTAAGTGTTGAGAGAAAAATTCTCAAAAAAAATTTCTCCAAAAAAAAATTATCGAAACTCTGGCAATACTTTGCTTGAGAATTTTTTCAGCAACACAGGGCTGGGTCTGTGTCACAATGGCAATGCCCTCAGCAGAGAGAAAAGAAAAAGAAAAAATTAGAGGCCCAAAGTGGGCCTGCGAGCAATTTTCGTTTACATGTTAAATTTTTTTGTGTGTGGAGCAGGGCAGCAACATTTTTCTACTAAACAAAAAACAAGAATTAGAATTTTTTTTTTTGAAAATTATGTGGTATTTCACAATTATGCTTTTTTTAAATGTTATTGCTTTAATTACGTAGTAACAGCTAGTTCGAAATATGTATGTACCTAGTAAATGATGAATCACTAATCTTGTTCGTCAGAGTACAATATTTTTATGGAAAAAGTGAACACTTCATCAAATATGTTGATGAGTTTTGCGATACTCAAAAGGTTGTTCTCATTGTGTTGCAATTGTAAATTATCACTATTTCCACATTGTCTTGAAACCACCATGTGCCTACAATGGATGGAGGGGGGGCTAGATGGTCAAATGGATAAGGCATTGGCTTCCCACAGAGGAGTCCTGGGTTCTAGCCCCCACCCAGGACAAAGTTTTTTCAAAGGAGGGAAGAAAAAAAAGAATAATCGTCTACCAAAATCATTTGATTCATTTCTGTCTATTATTGAAAAATGTGAATGATTATGTTTATGTTGTGCCCTAAATAGTTCCAAATATAATGTGAACCATGGGTCTAATCAATCAATCAATCAATCAATCAATCAATCAATCAATCAATCAATCATATGTATATGTATGCACCAAACACATTTTACCAAGTAGAAAATAGCAATTAACACATATGACATTACGCGTCAATGAGAACCCAACTTTAGCAATTTAGGTTAGGTTAGTTTTGGTTGGGTTGGGTTGTTAAGTGTTTGCAGTTAAAAGGAATTCTTTTTTAATATTTTCAAATTTTGGAAATTTTACGTGTGACGAAATGGGAAAAGCGACAAGGAGAAATATGACAAGAGGGGAGCGGAAAGGAACATTTGGAGCCGAGCGACCCGGATTTGAGCCATCTTCTGGGTCATCTTTATCGAACACGTCAGACAATGATATAAAGTAAGCTAGCAATTTTAGAAAAGGCAAATATATTTCCGACAAGCTAAGAGGTGTCTTTCTTTTCTTTTTTATTTTTGTCAAAAGAAAATCAATTCTAAGTGTGCAAAGACCAGTTTTAAGATGACATCAGATCAGTGTTGCCAAAAATGTCATGAAATTTTCCCCAGTTGAGCTAAACACAGTATTTTCCAAGTTTTTAGACAAATAACATTACAGTTCCGGCTAAAGATAATTTCCCCAAATCTGGCAACAATGCATCAGAGGCAGGTCATTGAAATCGAAATTTCATTTCTAACGACTTACTATGAAACTATGAAATTAGATCCATTGTTCTAGTTAATAAAGTTTCCTTTTAAGCAACCTAAGACAGATGCTTTAAGCAATATGTACTTGTATTTGCTTGTACTTTTTATTGAATCGGCCACTCTGCTTGTTAACTCAAAACAAAGGCTGTTAGTCAGTTTTTTTTTTTGGAACTAGAAAAATTTATGGAACTTACCTAACCTAGCTTACTTAACCGATACCCCTATTTGCGCGAATGGTAAATAGAACACTCAGCTCCGAACGTCAAATTGTCGTAAATGACGTCTTGGAGAACTCGACATTTTGGGTATTGCGACAGTATGAAAATCACATTTTCCTGATCAGACCGAAAGACTAAATTGTTAAACGTAGAGAAGAAAACGGGGCCTCTCGAAAATGTTGAAATTTCTTTTGCTGAACTAATTTGCAAGCCTTTGAAAAAAAAAATATTTTGAAGATGGTCATGTACAGTAAATGCACTTCAGGTTAGGGTTGAGGCAAGTCTTGCTTTTAAAAAAAAGAGATTCTAAGCTCTACTACTGCAAATTAGCTTCGTCTTTAATTGATTTATTTTTCAAGCAACAATAGAAAACATTTTTCGTTTATGCTATTACCGACATTTTACTACTAAAGTTAGAAAAATGTTGGTAAACAATTGCTGCTCTCTCCGCAATCAAGGCTCGAAAACAAGCATCACCATATCTCTACTAAACTTTTTACCTTCCATTGTAATTTTCAACAATGATTGCAAATTTTTTGGAACTGTTGTGTCTGTAGATTTTTTTCCAACAAGCAACAAGAACTCGATTGAACTTCTGATAAAATTATGAAATAAAAATATATTATTGAGTTGTTATAGTTTTTATTTGATCGCAAGATCGAATGTGTCTTACGTACATATATGTACAATGTACATGTATGTACTTTGTACTGGGTGTTTCATTGATTCTGTTACATTTGAGAAAATCGCTCTAGCATTGGTGTTACTTAACCGGCTTGAGCAAGTCATAGCAGCCAATGGTGGACAGATTGAATAATTTAATAACTTGAATCCATAAGCTTGTTTTTGTAAAAAAAAACAGCATTTAATTCTATGGGCAAATAAAAAAGTTATGACAATGTAAAGTTTTGTTAACAGAATGTAACAGAATCAATGAAACACCCGGTATGTGCACATATCTAATGTAGTTATATATATATAAAAACATTTTTTTTAATTTACATGACAACTTATTTAGGCACTTGGAAACCAGCCACCAGACCCCAATTCGGGAGGGGGCAAATTAACATAATGACGATTTTAACTTAGGGAAATGTCAAATATCATAATGCGACTTACTGAAATAGCAACAAAATGATAATTGATAGCGTTCAATTAATTTTTTTTATATGTGGGCCAAGCTTCTAATTAGGTGCATTGCTTAATAACCACACTTTTAGGGTTAAATGTTTATTACCATTAATTCTATTTCAGAGAAGTAATTACACCAAAAAAATTCAAAAATTGTGAACCTGATGATTGGAGCCCTGCACTTCAAACAGGGTAGATTCACTGAAATTATTCGAGCAGTATTTTACAAGTGCTTCCCTTGTAATATATGTTCTAAATCAGCAAAGATTTTAAAAGCTTAAATTTAGTTTTTGACTTAATTTGATTTCGGCACAATACGAATTATGACGCAACGAAATTTATTCTATTGAACAAGCCCCATTCTTAAGCACGAAGCAAGATGTGCAGGAATTTTACTTGAAGTCTTTTTCTTTTTATTTCTATCAATATTTTTATTGTTTTGTATATTTTATTTCTTGTCTGTGTTTCTGTAAATTTTCTGTCTCTCTACCTTTTATTCACTTTTACAATTTTTTTATTCCAAATAATTCTTTAGTATTGACCGATTAGATTCACTTCAAAATGTTTTTTTTTCACCGAGATTTACCGGCCCGGGCATACTCGAGATAGCACGAAACCAAATTTAATTGATTGCCGGGTTATATTTCATATTGTCACATTTCCCATAGTGTCGCAACTTTACATTGTCGCAAATTCAAAAAAATCAAAATTATATGTGCTGTTTTAACTTTGAAACACTTAATAACCTGACCTAACCTTTATAACGGATCCTTTTGGATATCGTCGAATACAGATGCCTTAATTTGAGACATCATAAAGTCTAACTGATTGAGCTAATTTTCTAAGACCTAAGTACCACTATAGATCTGCAGTCAATTGCATAAACGTTTTAACCCCGTTTCGTCAAGAAAAGCTAGTGTTTTTCGCGAAACAGCACATTCATGGCATCTAGCCTGTATTCCTTATTCTAATCATAGTTTACGAGCGTAAATGCTTAAAAAATTGACTACTGAAGTCCCCTTCTCATTTTGTCACACAACTCGTACGTAGGGTTTACATACTTTGCATATTTAGCGTAGCGTGCATGGCCAGTGCATGGCCAGTGCATGGCCCGTGCATGGCCAGTGCATGGCCCGTGCATGGCCAGTGCATGGCCCGTGCATGGCCAGTGCATGGCCCGTGCATGGCCCTTGCGTCGTGCATGCATCATACATGCGTTATACATAGATATGTATATATGCGTACTACTTGCACATACGCATGCCATACGTACATACAACCTAGGTAACTTACGTACTTTTAGTACGAATTGTGTGCACGCCCTGCTTACGAGCTTGTGTCGAAATGAGAATCCCGCTCTGATCAAATTTCTCAAAGATGTCACAAGTATTTTTCGTAAAACTCTTCAATCATCTTTAAGAGAAGTTGAATATTTTTTGTTGTTTGTGGGCTGCATATCATATTCTGAGTTCCGAGTATTTTAAACTAGTGCTGCTAGATTTGGTGGAATTTACCTAAGTTGAGTTTTAAGCAGGTGATGTTTGAATCAAATTATAACTTTAATTTGAAGTTTTTCGATTATTTCAGCAAACACTTGAGTCCAAATTCACAAAAGTATATTTCATCAGTATTTCATTTCTAAAACAGAGTCTGGTAAATAATTACAGACCTAAATTGATGGTAGTGTTGCCAGAACTCTTAAAGAAAAATTCCACCAAAAGCTACATAAACAAGATTTGTATGTACTGCTAAATTTAAAAAAAAGTCAACATCATAAAATTACGAGTGTAAATATTATTTTCATAGGTAAAATATTGCCATAATTCTTTGATATTTTTGGTGGAATTTAGAGGTGTCTTCTGGCAATACTGGTTCGGAGTGTGCCGTAAAACAGAAACAGAAATGTTGCCATGAAAACAAGACATCAACTCTGTTCAAATTCCTAAAAATCATTTAC
>LR044413.1:38730-48837 GCA_900607525.1 Apocyclops royi
GGTTGCAAGATTTGACCACGCAAAACCCTACGCAACCTACACGCAAGTCGTTGCGATCAAATGTGAACTAGGCTTAAGTTTTATGTTTTATTGTGCTTTTAGATTTTAAAATTTTTGATTATCGACAATATGACATTGCGACAATATGGACCGTGCGACATTTGGAGATATGACGCACTGTAATGGCCACCACTATACTAGACAGTGTGTCTAATCCACGACTTAATCTTATTTTTGCTTCTGTGTGGACATAGCTCAGTAAAAAGTCATTAGGGTCTCAAAACATCAAAAGATCTTCTCATCGAAAAAATTCGCCGAAAGTTGTAGTCGATAAAAGTTAATAACCAAACTAGTGACTAGTTACTTGCGTACTGAGATATTGCAGTACTGCCAGAAAAAAGATCAAAATTCCACCAAAACCTAAAAAATATTGAATTAGAATCAAAGCATTGAAAATTTGCATCTCCATATTAACGGAATTCCACCAGATTTGGCAACACTGATTGCTAGTAGCAACCAGAAAACACGACACGATTAATGCAACGCATTGATTTCATCGTGTTAAATTCTCAGTAAAAACTATGTACTTAAAAAAAACATTTTTTCGATGGTTTTCAATCCCACAAAAGTGGTTCTTATCTTGCATTACTCTGTCAACAGAAAAAAGAAACCACTTGACTGATGGCAAGAATATCATGGTTATCATGGTTGAGCACTTTCGTATGGAAACTTTTGAATCAGTCTGGTCTGCGTACGGCAATAATTCTGGCTGTGTAAGGTTTTAAAGACTATTCTTATAAAAAAAGTGTATATAATATAGAAATAGTCTGAATGAAAATAGTTATTGAAGTTAGAAAATTAATATTCATGCGTCTAATTATTAATTATTACTATTATAATTATTATCCAAACTAATATTATTCTTTACTTACAATAGATAAACACTTATAGCAAATGATGTAAAAAAATTTCGGCTGTGTTTTGTGCTATTTCGCTTTAAAAGTCAAAACGTATTTTGAAATTCGCGAAATGGCAAAGACATTAAAAAAACCTCGACTTTGTCAACGATTTGTAAAATAAAGGTAGCTCACTCAGCTACTTTATCTGTGTATATACATTTTTGATGATGTCAGAGTGCTCAAATTTCAAGAGATTTTTCTTGAATACTAAGGCATGCATTTACATTCTTAGGTGTTGACTATGGTATCACTAAGATTAAAAAACTAAATGAAACTTCAATCAAAATTTGTGTATTTGAATACTATCTATCTACTATCTAGCTATCTTCAGTCATGTCGCACTGACTTTTGTCGATTATTTTTGGTACTACACACCTGAATGGCCAGGTGTGGAGGATTAGAGCTATGCAGTGTTGCCAATGTCACTAAAATATCGCCAAAAACTAAGCTTCAGACCTGGCAACACTGCTCTGTAAAGGAGCTTTTTCAATATCAGTTCGAAAACTCACAGAGCTGCCAGAAATGTTACAAAAATTCCACCAAAATGTACCATACTGTTCCCCCCTAAGAGCAAACAAGTTTTTAATTTGATTTTGGGGGAATTCCAACACATCTGGCACAACTGATAACTAAGTACTTTTTACCTGACATTGTTGTGACGCTGGACATACATCTCTTGGAATCTCTGCCTTGTGGACTCCTGACAGGCGTCGGCCATTCGCAGCATAATGTTCCGTTTCACCTGAAATTGAGTGTGACGTCATAGAAATATTTGGTGGAATTTTTCTTAAGATTCCGTAGATCAACTTAAAGGGAAACTAAGGTGAAATAGTAAAATTTGAAATGACTTTTTCACAACTTGAGATGTTTTTTTTATTTCCGACATTTAATTTTTCATATTGATTCAAATAGTTTCGACAGAGAGGTTTCATGTTGTCAAAGTGTCAAAATGTTGCAGTGTCAAATTGTCAAAATTAGTTTCCTAGTGCCCCTGGCAAGGCAAGGGGTCCCAACCCTAATTTAGGTTAGGTTATTTAAGATTTTAAGTTACAAATACAATTAATTTTTTTCGATTTATTGAGAATCAACCAATGCGTAACAAGAAGGTTGCTATTCCCATATTGTCGCAGGTTTAAACCAAAAAGTTGACTTGTGTGAATAATAAGAGAACATTTTCTCTTTATCTGAAACGAAACAGCTTAGTGAATCAAAATTTCAGGAGGTCAACTTTATCAACGTAACGAATGGGAGCTTTGGTGTGTTACAGTGAATTGCATTTTAATCCAAATTTTTGTTCCAATTCTTTAAAAAAAATTTCTTTTTTGAGTTTGAAAGAATCACGCCAAAACACTTCAAGTCAAGTAGCTTCATATAGCCGCAGAAAAAGGAGAGTATTCGAGTGGTGCCAGAAATAACAATTAAATTTCACCAAAAACTATCACGACAGAAGACCATATACATAAAATATCTGAGGAATACTTAATTTCACAGTTGCGAATAAATTCCACCAAATCTGGCACTACTGTTCTACAGCCTACAGTGATAAAGCCTCTAGAATTGTATTTTTAGGTGAAAAGAAAATATTTGCTCACCATTTAATTAGCGCTGTCCAGAGGATGGTTTTTGTCTAATTTAGCTTCCAGAGAGAACACGTTTATTGAATAAATAATCAGTATTGCCAGAAATGTCATTAAAATATTTTACCAAAATATGAGCAATATATCACATGTTAAGTATTCTTTAATCCACACTTATTGGAAACTAATCAGATCTGGCAACACTGGTCAAAAAGTTATGTAGCACATAAAAATAAAAAAAAATTGAGTAATAATAGTTTATAGGTATGAAAAATCTATAATACAAAAACTTAGTTTCTCCGAGTGGTTTTACCAAAATATTGTCATATAGCATATAGTCACTATATCAATTATCTCTCCGGATGCTTCTAAACTGTCTTATATTTATAACTTTTAGACAAACTCAACCAAACTTCAGTTTTTCTAGCTCCTAGTCCTGACTGCCCCACCCTTCTAAGCTTGATTATTTTTGGAGTAAAATAAAAATGAGCTATTTTTGACATCATACACTTTGACCAAATGAAACGGCCACCAATGGTAATACTTTATAAATGTAGTCTGTTATGCGATTCAATTTCTTAAACCTCGGTCACATAACCATTAGGTCGAGCGCACGACCACTAATTGCAGAAAATCGTGCGTCCAACCCAACCTTTAATGGACGGCTGGGACCAAATTGGTGGTACGAATGGCTGCGACCAAATTATGTTCGCAAGACAGGCTGGGTCGAGTGCAGCCCCGACTCACGATGGGCTACGACAAGTGGTCATGTACCCGACCCAGTGTGACCAGATTTGGGGCTAGTGTCCACCTGTCGGATGATAACAGGTCAGGTCGTGCGAACACTTGACCGACCGAGGCTTTAGGCAGATCTTTGGCAGACGGGTTATATAATTCTTCGGCTGATAAGAGATTTTTAGATAAAATAGAAAAAAGTCTAGATAGGTATTGCTAGATTAAGAGCTGTTCACATTTGATCGTACGACTTTGCAACTTGGTTAGAACTATAATTTGCAAAGAATTGACAAGGCTGTGAACTTGACTTAGAGAAGTCACTGCATGCAACTATCTTATTAACTTTTTTTTAAACGAGCAAAAGCTTGAGACAATCAATCATTCACAAGTTGGAAAGTTGTACAATTAAAAATGAACAAGGCTTTTCAGACAAAAAAAGTACTTGGAAGATTTCAAGACTGATAACTGCGTTTCAGGATGTGATATGCGTAAATGGATAGTAACATGACACGTTCGTCATTAAGCTATTGTCGTTCGAGAAAGTAATCATCCCTCTTAGCTAGTGCCTAAAGAGTAGATAAAAAATTAAAGACCACATTCATAGAATAATTTTTTGTTAAAAGTAAGAAATTTAACCACTTGTAGCTTTTTCAGAAAAAGATTAAAATTCAAAATTGTGTAAAATTTGAAGAAGAGAAACTGATTAAATTTTCAAAGGCACATTTTGTGCGAAGACTTTTACAAAAAAAAACTTTTAAGTTAATTGAAGAAAACTTAAAAAGTATATTTAATTAACTCTCCTCGTTGACTTTGATTTGAAAGACTTCTCCTGTGAGTTGAGTTAGTAAAGAAAATTTTTTTTTCAGGCTTCTGGCGTGAACTTCAAAGGTTTTGTTTTGTTCACTATATATTTTTTCTGAGGATTCATTCGATATTTTTCACCATTTGGCACACTGTATAGTTGGAGAATCGCAAGACTGGTTCTTTGAAAAGATAGTTAAAAAAACTTATAGTGTTAAAGGTAGCGTAAATTTAATGTAAAAAATGTAAAAAAATCCACCAAAAGACAGAAAAATTTTTTGTACTAACTATCTAATGTTCTTTTTTGACATTTAGGTATTTCGGATTTGTGTGGATTCCACCAGATCTGCCAACACTGGTAGCAGAATAAAACAAAAATGTGCACAATTTCAAAAAGTTCAAATTGTCGAAACAGAAAATTGTGAAATTGAAGATAGTTAAAACAGAATTTTGTCGACTGACTATGGCACGGAAAAAATAACCAATAATAAAAAAATGGTGAATTTGGCCAAACGTTCAATATGTTTCATGAGTTAAAAGAATCGGTCCCAACCATTGGGTCGAGCGCACGAGACATACGTGCTTAGCTTGTTGTGCAAATGCAATGAAGTATTTTTATTTGTGCAGCTGGATAGACTTAAGGTTTCATAAACATGACCCCCATCATCAAATATTTTAATGCAGTACACCCACCTCTGCTGCAATGTAGGCGGGAATTACAGATAGGAGCAGCTGCTCCTGGTGCTCCTTTTCACACTCCAGCTTGACTCGAGATGTCACACAGTTCCTGGAAGTCAATAGTATAAAAGAAAGCTAGACACCTTGATTGATGAAAATTTTTTTGTCTTAGAATAGTGGGACAGATAACAAATCGGTATCACATGACTAGGCTGTCTACCTTTCATAAAGAGTAAAAATTTTCTTTATGAACTAAATTGTATGGCTTTTCACTTGTAGCGTGCTTTTCCCCATAAAATAAGTTTTATCGCATTGATACCTGGTGCGTTCAAAAGTCCTCTTGTGTGAGGCGAAGGTCATGTGCTGGTAGTAGTAGCCGATGATGTTTGCGCACAGAAGCAGAAGTGCATTGGCGGTCACCTGTTCAAGGTAAAAAGAAAATTGTTTTAACTAAGCATATCAGAATGTCACCTGTCAAACAAGGAAATGAAATTTTTTCTCTGACCATAATAAAAAGGGTTCTATGAGGTCTTTAAAGGTATCTATGTTTCCAGGTTTAAATTTGATAAATTCTACCACAAAAGTTTCTTTAAATTTTGCACCGCCTATGAGAGATGTTGACTTTTTACACCTCTAGTCAACTCATACATAGTTCAAGACTCTATTGGGTTAATTGTGGGGACCGCTATAAAGGGCTGTTCACATTTGATCGTGCGACCTTGCGACTAAGTTTGAACTACATTTTCCAATGATTTGGCAAAGCTGAGAACTTGCTTCAGAGTAGTCACTGCATGCAACTATTTTTTAACCTATACTTGAAAAATAGCAAAAGCTTGAGAAAGCCAATTGTACACAAGTCGCAAAGTCGTACGATCAAATGTGAACAAGGCTTAAGTCACAATGTAAAATTGTCACAATTACCATAATGTATAAATGGGCATTCTTATGCCCTTGGATATAAAATCTATTTAGTATAGGTTGCTCACTCATCCCATTCTCTGATTATCTTCATATGATGTCATAGTCCGCATGTAGTAATTAAAGCAGGCCATGTCATAGATATTTAAGTTTTTACCAAAATTTCATTTCGATATTTTTACTTCTAATAATACCAAAGTTCATTGGATGAAAAAGTTTTGTATATAAATACCTTGGTATTTGAGAAAAAAAGCTCTCTCAATTTGCATGTGATGACATCATCAAAAATGTATGCACACAGTTTAAAGTAGCTATGTAAGTGACCAACCTTTACTTTATAAATCTTGCTCGGATCCACACCATAGTTAGGCTTTCTGGTGTTTTCAAGTTAAAAAGAACAATTTTTGATTTAGTGCTTTGAGAATTTATCCTCACATTTTAAAAGTATACATCTGTACAAAAATCTTGCTGATCACAGACCTCTATGAATGAGATGTTTCATTTTCAGCCTTGATTTTGTTACCTTGGCATTGATTTGAAATCTGTGAGAAAAAACTAAGCTAAAAAAAGCTTAAGTTAGGTTAGGTTAGGTCATTTCGTATTCCTGGGATGCCACAGCAATAGAGAATTAAGCTAGCCAGTCAAATTAGAAGGCAAAAAACCCTTCAGCCCTAAAACATGTTAAGTGTGAATTACAAGGTATTTGCTCAAAGTAAATTCTCTTAAAAACGACATAGACTAATTCAAAAAACAAGAGTTCATTAAAAATAAAGAATATAATCAATAAACATTAATTAAGGGAATGGTATTTGTCTATTGGTTTCATGTCTTTTCTGAAGTCCAGGGCTCGAATCCCTTCCTTTGCAATTTTTTTCATCCTCACAATGACATAAGACAATCAAATTTACTTACATGTGATGTGGAAGAAATTTTAAGTTCTTGGTACCCACATATCTCAGTTCTCACACAAATTGTAATTTGATTTGAAAATAAATGCACCCCACAGGTGTTGCCAGAAATGACATTAAAATTCCACCAGCAACTAAACATGATTTTTTAATGCATATCTAAAGCCCAATGAATAGACCTTAATTTTACTTTGAGTTTATGGGAATTCCACCAAATCTGGCAACACTGGCTAGAGATGGGTTCGGGCCAGGCCCGAGCCCGAAGGTCGGGTCTCAGGTTTGAGGTTTTTACTAAAATAAACTAAAAGCTTGAGTCCTACCAGGCCTGATATTTCCAAAAAGCTTGACGGGCCAGAATTTTTAGGGTCTTACTGAGGGAAAGAAAAACAGAAAAAAGTATAATTTTAAAAACAATTGAACACAGTTATTTAAGGGGCCCACAGCTCAGCCCTAGGGCCTCTTTCGAAGACCTGAACCCAACCTAATCTTAAAATTCAAAGCTCGAGCCCAAAACATTTTGGCTCGACCCATCACTACCAACAGGGTTGCCAATATTAAGATAATTATGATAATTAGCTAATCCGCGAGAAATAAAAAGATTAATCAATATGGCATTAGCATATATATATATATATATTTATATATATATTATCTAATGTAGAGTAAATATTTACGTTTTATCATAAAGTCAAAAAGTCTATTTTTAAACAATGTCGTGAAATTTGCAATACATTGCGTTAACTTTTTGTCTGTTTTGCAAAGCTTGTCTTTTAATGCTGTAACGAAACTTTCTTTTTATTTTTTTCTGAGTTTCTTTAAAACCTATATCTTTCTATTTTTGTTTCTTTCTTTCTCTACTTGTCTGTCTCTTTCTTTCTCTTTTTAGTGTAATTTCCTTTCTTTCTTTTAATTTTTCCATCTCTCTTTCTGCCTGTCTGTCTTTCTCTCTCTCCTTTTCTCCTTTTTGTTTCGTTCCTTTCCTTAGAAATTTTCTCTCTTTCTTTGTTTGTTTGTTTCTTTCTTTCTAGTCTCAAAAATTTGTTTCGTTTCCTTCTTTTAATTATTCAAGTTTTTTCTTCCGTTCTTTCTTTCTTTCTCTACCTATCTTTCTTCCTTTCTTTTTTTGTCTCTTTTTTTCAATCCTGTCAAGTTGGGAAAATCATCTCATGTCTACCGTGAATGAAATTTTCATTGAATTTCAAAAATCATTTTCCACTAAGTAGGCTTTCATTATCTTGGGAAAAAAATTGAATTGAATCTTCTCAAAAATTGTCATCAATTTCATAAAAAAGAAATGAAAAGAAAAAAAAATCATATCTGAAGTGAATGCAAGATTATTTCCTTTTTGAAATTTTAGATTAAATTTAAATGATTACGTGACTGAATGAAAAGTCACAATGATTGTATAAGTAAATTTTTTTTTGTCTAATTTAGTAACAGACCAATCTAATTGAATTTAGATTTATCGAATATTTACACCTGTGTACAGCCGAATTTGATGTTCAAAGTTCAAAATTTTTCAATTTATGACAGTTTGATAATGTGGCAAAACGGGTCATGCGACTACTTGAAATAAAACAGTTTAAAATCATTGGATGTAGTTCCCGCTCTGAAACCATGAGTAAATGTCAATAATTCTACATTAAGTTAACATGTAAATATTTAAAAGTTGACTTAAGCAACAGGTAAACTCGTTGAGATGGTATGAATAGAAAATTGATGTAGCAATGTCAGCTCTAGGATTATTTTTGATCTATGGCAGGTTCGTGAGATCAAAACATGTCGACTTCAACAACATAATTTTTTTGTGACCTTGAAAGTAAAAGCAAAGTATGAATTTTTTTTCGTTGAAAAACTTTCTGACGGAGCATCAACAAAGCATGAAAATACCTATATGAGATGAATGGTGTTCTCGTATTGTCGCAATCTCCATTTTGTCACATTGTGAAATTGTCGCAATGTGAAATTGTCGCAATGTGAAATTGTCGCAGTGTGAATTTGTCGCAATGTGAAATTGTTGCAATGTGAAATTGTCGCAATGTGAAATTGTTGCAATGTGAAATTGTTGCAATGTGAAATTGTCGCAATGTGAAATTGTCGCAATGTGATTTTGTCGCAATGTGAAATTGTTGCAATGTGAAATTGTCCCAGTGGGATTTGTAGTGCCATGGTAGGGGTGGCCGGCACACAAAAACAAGTTAGCTTAATGATATAACAATAACAATTTTAGGGTTTTAAGTTTTATGTTCAAATTGAAAATCTAAAATATTACAGTTTTTTAAGAGACAAGTTTCAGATTGCGATCGTTCACAATGTGGCCTTATACAGGGTGCGGATGTGTACGTAGTCGCTTTTTGGAACCATTTTAATTTTTTCCAGAAAATCTTTAAAAAATACAAATTATTTTTTTAAATCACAGTTTTGGGAGTCCACTAATGATATATTCAATCAAACCCTGATTAATTCCTCAAAATCATCAGTTTGAGGACAAGACTGGTGACAGGGGCTCACTTGTTGAGGTTTCCCACCCCTCCCTGATGGAGGCCCTCAGACAGTCAAGACTTAAAAGGATAATCTAAGAGGCCCTGCTCTAAAATACTCTCAAAATAGTTTTTTGAAGGGATTTCAAATTTGGGCCAAAATGTCTACAGCCAAACGTGGCTCATGACCATTTTCAAAGTAATTCTGTATTACAGAATTTTAAAGTGTATGTCTTTTAGTTGTTATTGTTCAAAATGTACATTGTTCTGAAAAGTTTCAATGCTTTATAGTCAATCTATAGAACCACACTTTCAAATGAGCCCTCAACCAAATCATAATTTTGATTTTTTCCCCAAAAAATTTTGATTTTAAAATTTGGTTTTGATTTCAAATTGGGGCGATCATGCACGCTGCCGCTCCCTGTAGGTATGGACAGTGACAACATAGGTCATAGAACTGTAGAAAAAAGGCAGCCATGTAATAATTTCCATCTTGCTCTTGGTTTTTTTTTCAAAATGTTAAATTTGCCATATTGTTGCAATGAAAAATTGTATTAAATCTGGAATTTTATTTTTAACTCTAAAGCACTTAATAACTTATCTAATCCAAGATTTTTATGGTAAAGGTTGGTCACTTGGACACTTTACCTGAGTGCATACATTTTTGATGATGTCATCACACACACATTTAGAGAGCTTTTTTCTCAAATGCTAAGGTATTTTTATTCAAAACCTTTTCATCCCATGAACTTTGGTATCACTTGTTGTAAAAATATCAAAATAAAATTTCAGTGAAAACTTAAATGTTTAATATATTGCCTGCTTTAATTACTACCTGTGTTTGATGATGCCATTCCAAGATTATCAGAAAAGTGACCAACCTTTATTTTATAAATCTTGGTCTGGACAAAGTGACTGGCTCGTGTGCGGGGGGGGGGGGGGGGGGGAGCCCCGGGGCGTGGGAGGGTTAGGGGCGGGAGCGTTTAATCGGGATAGGGTTGGGTGGGTTTGTTTTTACAATTTTGGCCAAATTTTAAAAGGGCAACGGTTT
>LR044416.1:952-25310 GCA_900607525.1 Apocyclops royi
CCCCCCCCCCCCCCCCCCCCCCCCCCCCCCCCCCCCCCCCCCCCCCCCCCCCCCCCTCACCCTCCCGTCCCCGGCGTCTGTGGGCCCGCGGGCTGGCGCCCCCGGCCTCGGGCCCCGCCCCGCGCCGCGCCCCCCCCCCCCCCCGCCCAGGCGCCAGTAAGTTTCATTAAACTTTTTGGTTTAATTTAAATTTTTTTTCATATACTCATCTGATTTCTCTAAATAGATTTTGCTACAAAGAAATCAATTTTTTTGAGCTACCTAGGTAGAACTCTCATTAGAATTGATAACACAAGACAGCCTGGTTCGTGTGGTTGAAATTTCACATGGTTGTAATCTTAAGTCGTCTAAATCTTGTCCTTGCGTAAACTCCTGTTTGGTTGGAGTGTCATGTCGTCGAATTTTTATTTAGTTGTAATCTCCGGTGATCAAAGATTCAATTAGTCGCCAATTCAAATGTTAGATTTGTCATAATTTAATACCTGAACTTGTCTTTAAAAGATTGTGACCTCTTAATATCTATTTGACCATATGGGAATTCGACCACTTCAAATTTCAACCATTTGTACTTCTTCTTAGCTGATTACAGTGACACTGATGGAATGACTCACGATGATTTTTACGCGGAAAAATCGGATGACGAAAGCAAAGGTCTCATCATAGACATGAAAAATACCTAGACTAATTACTGACCCAGCCCACCTGCCTGCACTGCATGTTAGTTCCAAGAACCCATTGAAGGGCCAATTTGGCACCACATGTGGGACCAAAGCAGTGTGACGAAAATATAAAATTTTAATAAATTAATATAAATCAATTTTGTTACACTACTTTGGCTCCGCATGTGGCAACAAAATGGCCCTTCAATCAGTTCTTGGAACTAACAAGTGTCAGCCGTCTAGGTATTTTTAAATGTCTATAGGTCTCATATTTTCCATCACTTGTACGTGCAGTGTTGCCAGATTTGGTGGAATTCCCAAAACTTTTAGATATTACACTATAGACAATTGTATAATATAATTTTTTTGGTGGAATTTCGATATTATTTTTGGCAAAAATGGGTCCGTAAGAAACCATGAGTAATTAGGTGTTTAAACTTAGAGCCACGCTGAAGTCATATTTCTTGGTTCCAAAACTTGAGTATTTTATTAAAATATCGTTGCTGATGAAGAGAAAATGCTTAATTCTATGATAACTTATAGCTAGGTATGTGATAAAATATTACGAACCGAGCCAACCCTTTACCCATCTCTAAACTAGAATACCTACATTCAGTCAAAGTTACCGGACTAGAATCAAGTTAAGTTCGTTTCAATCAGTCAAACTAAGCGCGAGTCCTAAAAGTTCACACGCACAATGTCAAATTAATCGATTTCAAATTTCAAGAAACGAAAAGTTCAAAGTCGGATAGCTTGGAATCATCTGAAAGAGATGAAAAGAGTTCTAAAGAGAGAAACCACAAGGACGGCAAAGAGAAGAAACGTGGTAACTGGCTCGTTGTTGGCTCGAGGTAGCCGGTCTGCAGTGTTGCCAGATCTGGTGGAATTCCTTGAAATGGACCAAGAAACTATGGAGGAATCAGAAGAGACCAATTAACAGTTTGGTCTATTTTTGGTGGAATCCTGCTTATATTTCTGGCAACACTGCCCTTGATTCAGTCTAAGTTGGGCCAAAAAATATCCTTTAACTCGGGTCAGGTCGCGAGCCAACCCAGCCTGCACCTAACACTAATTGATAAACTTACCTATGCACGACAATTCAAAGTAGATATAGGCACGGCCACGGATTTCTCGGCCCGGTCGGGCTGACAGAAAAAGTCGTTGTCCCCGGCCCGTCATAAAATAAGTGTTAGAAGCGCGCAAGCTGAAAATTCTACTACCTAGATTTTCTTTTTCTAAGGTAAAAAAAAGAAAAAGTCTGAAACGAAATCAGAAGGAGGAGATGACTACATGGGACGTGGAGACGATGATGAGGATGAAGGGGAAGAAGACCAACTACACGGAGATGACGAGGTCATGGAAGAAGATAACAGGTACCGAATATGAGAAGTAGTCTAAACTCGCGGTAGGCAAGGGAGAATATTTCAATGCTCGGGTCCAAAAAATACACATTGATCCGAGCCAGCCCTTGGGCCGATCCCGCTTTTAATAACAGTAACCTCAGTACCGAGCTGAGTAGGACATTGGCCGAACTTGCCAACGCCCACCACTAGTCTAAAATACTTCTGGACCTTGTTAAAGATGGGTTGTCACGGACTCAAAAAGGCTGTGTCAGAAGGATTTTAATTTTTCTATCTCAATTGTTAATGCATCTGTTTTGCACAACGGTTTTGAGTCTCTGACAACTCATCTTAAAGCCTCATTTACGTTTGAATTTTACGTAGCCAAGGATTAGTTGGAAAAAATGTTTTATTTTCTCTGCAATTGCAAAATCTAATGCAGATTCTGCTGCATAAAAGCAGTGTGCAAACGAATCTTAAGTTTTAAGTGCAAGGCAGACTTTCATACAAAAATTTGACCAGTTCAGCTTACACTTCTTGAAACCAACCTAATCTAACTTTTGTGGGTGAACTTCATTTGAAAGTCAGTTTCTAACATTGATATCATAATCCATTTGGCGATGAAATGACCAAACGTATAAGCTTCTTGTCATACTTATCGTCATATTTTTCTATCAAAAAACCCCAGAATTTTTAGGTTAGACTTTTAATTGATTTTAAAATGAGAAAATTTTTTGTTTACAGTTATAAAATTCTTGATAAATTGAATATTTTTAAGCACGTTAATACTATTTTATTTTCAAAAATTTTGGTTCCATGCTAATTTTTTTAAAGAATTGTCAATGGTTATACTCCGAATGAGAGGCCCTGGTTGGCATTTTTGGAAGTCACTGGAGGTCTCTGTGGAGGAGCTCTCATCAATACAAAGTTTGTTTTTTATTTTTGGATAAAATAGGTAGTTGTCAGGCACAAGCTCGGGCTCGAGACTAATAACAAAAAAAACACTATCCCTGGTTTTTACAGAAAACTTGAATTAAAAGGCTCTAAAATAAATAAAGAAATTTTGAAAAAAACATAGACATAGAAGTGAGACAATCTGTAGCCCCGAGTATAGTCCGAGCCAGACACGACAGAGCCCAAATTTTTTGGCCCGTCTAAACACTTATTTCGTATGAAAATGTAAAATTAACAAATGAGATTTCTTAGTTTAAATCTTAAATGGAAATGTTGTTTAATGTTAGCAGTTAAAAGAGAAAAAGCTGTGAGATTGCTTTTATTTAGTACTTGGCCCATACTTAACTTTTCAGGGTCAGGCTCGCGCAAAGACTATCACAAAAGCAACTAAAAAGGCAATCAAAAAAGCTAGCACAAAGACTATCAAAAAAGGCTAGCACAAAGGCTGGCACAAAGGCTA
Source organism: Apocyclops royi (assembly GCA_900607525.1). Taxonomy (NCBI): domain Eukaryota; kingdom Metazoa; phylum Arthropoda; class Copepoda; order Cyclopoida; family Cyclopidae; genus Apocyclops; species Apocyclops royi. The sequence goes on from LR044416.1 coordinate 4,366, forward strand.
GCACAAAGGCTAGCACAAAGGCTAGCACAAAGGCTAGCACAAAGGCTAGCACAAAGGCTAGCACAAATGCTGGCACAAAGGCTAGCACAAAGGCTAGCACAAAGGCTAGCACAAAGGCTAGCACAAAGGCTAGCACAAAGGCTAGCACAAAGGCTAGCACAAGGCATGGGAACAGCACTTATCTTTGATCTATTCACAGATTTGTAGTCAGTGCTGCTCATTGCTACTGTAGAGGATCTGAAGAAAGTTCGGATCCTATCAAGTGCAAGGTGAGGTTATAGATATCTGTGGCTAAGATAAATAAATCTAAGCATAGATCTCTATTACTTTGAGGTAGAATAAAAATAATTCTCTAGACACACATCTATCATAACGTGACAAAGAATTACATAAGATATTTGAGTAGCAGTGAGTATCAACATAACCTTATCATTCTTTAATTTGCGAACATTTTAAACGCAGCCAACAACCCTTTAGAAAACCTTCTTACCTAATCGTAGGAGGTTAAGATCGACGGTGTCGTCACCCACGAGCCAGCCTACGATGTTCACAAATACGTCAAAATCTACTTGGGCCTGAACAACCTCGATGTGAAGTACCGGAACAAATACAAGGAGAATATCTACCGGCCCGTAAAAGTCACGCACGTTTTTTAACGTTTTTTTCTATCTTTTTGTTTATGTCTCTATCTAATTTATTTTCCGTATAATCTATTAAGTCTCTTCTTCTCTTGTGCTTTTACTTCTAATCATGTATGTTTTAAATCTCTATTTTTAATCTTCACCTGCAATGTAATTTTCACCTTTTTAATACGATATGTTTTTAAATTCAATTTTTATACCTTTTCTCCTCTTCTCTTTTTCTGTTTCTTTTCCTTTTTACCTGTTTTTCATTTCGTAATCCATCAAAAATTTATAGTGAGGGATAAAAGTTAGTTACCGTGAGTAAAGAAAGTTTTTGCTGATTTTGAAAATCGTTAAAATGTTTTTTTAAAAGTAAACCACCTCCTTTCCAACTTCGAAATGATAATTTCTTATCAAATTTAGGTTTACCACTTTCTTTAACTATTTTCATCCTTTTAATTAAATAATTCTTGAATGCAGTACAAAAATTTTGTAAGCTACCTATTTTAAGTGTGCAAATTGATGTAAAAGTATCTAAATCTGGTATTTTGATAAGTATAGACTGACTGCGGAGAAGTGTACGTGTATCTAAAACCATACAGAGGTTCATGAAACGACCTAAAAAGTCGAAAGTGCAGTTTGCCAAAAAAAAAAATATAGCGAGTGAAAACTCAAAAAATGACTCTCTCATAGTAAGCCCCAAATGTTAAAACTAAAACCTAACTTATTCTAACCCAAAAAAGCTACCGGCATATATCTCTGGCAGGCGCATCAGATGAAGATTGACTGGATCTTTGGCTTTTTCTAGTTCGACATAAAGCGAAATCGACGAGTTTCATTTCCGACTTTTTTTGTCCCCTCTCCTTGAAAAAAAAACTTAGAAAACTCATATTTGTGACTTGCAGTCAAAGTTATTCTGTGCGATTTGAAATATGAACAATAAGCCAAGGTACTTTAAGCAAAAAAAATTCCTAGGTAAATATTTGTTCGATTTTTTTTTTCAGTATTAGGAAAGGTTGGGTGTTCGGCGTGACATTCAGTCCTGATCTATCGATTACCGAACTTAAGAAAAAGGTTAAATTCGTCCCAGGTACCTTTTACCATCATTTATAAAGTATAGGTTGGTCACTTAGCCAATTTTCTCAGCATCTTCATATGACGTCATAGCATGCAGGTAGCAAATAAAACAGGCCATATATTTAAAATACAAATTTGTCTAAAGTTTTGTTTAGGTATTTTTATAGACAAGAATACCAACTTCCACTTGATGTGAAAAAACCTGAATGTAAATATTGTTGTATTCAATAAAAAAGCTCTTGAAATTCGCACTCTATAACATCATCCAAAATGTATCCTTTCAATTAAAGTAACTAAGTGGCCAACCTATACTTTATAAATCTTGCCTTTTACAATTTACCTTGCATTATAAATACACGTCTTTTCCTCATGGAAAATATCAATGTATAGTAATAGACTGATAGATTCATTAATCTTTGTTAGTTTTTTACCTGTTACCATTATAAGTAATTATATTTTCAAACATCACAAGCTATCAAACCCATGTAACACTTTTGGTCACATAACCATGCAGTTGAGCACACAAAACCATAAGTCTAGCATGTTATGCAAATGCAAAGAAGTATTTTTATTTGTGCAACTGGAAAGTCTTGAGGTTTTCTGTGCCCTACCCAATGGTTTTGTGACCGAGGCTTAGCATTCACTGTGAAAAACATCAATTGAAACATCCCCCAACCTCTAAGTAATGAATGAATGAATAATTTATTCGACCCAATATTGTGGTACAAATAATTATCAAGGGCACAAACAATATCTTTCAGACATATTATTCAAATTCAAGATTTCTAAAAACGTTCACCTACATGTGGGGGTCGAACCCCGCTCCCTGCTGTCCGTAGTCTACCCAAAGTTTGGCTAAGGGCAATTTCTGGTGGAATCTCCTTTTAAAAGAAAAAATTAGTTTGTGGGAATTTTTGTAAACATTGATATGGCATAAAGTATCTTGCTTATATCTTTGTAAGTTGCCTCATCTCAAATTTGAGATGAGACAACTAGAAAACGTCAGTGTTTTCTCAACATTTCCAACCTCTCTCATGGCAAGTTTGAGATGAGACGGCTTATGAAGATATTAGCTTATGTGAAAAAGCTCTTTTTTTACTTATTCAGATGTCATTGCTCCACTGTGTCTACCACCGAAGGGGATGGTACCTGAGAAAACCACGAAGAACCAGGTGCTCAAAGCGTACGTTGGGGGATGGGGTGCAGACAGGTGTGTATGTAAAAACAGGTAGTATTCCGGCAACAGTGGTGCTCACAAGTGGGATAAAGACCTGCAATCAAAGTTATAAACGTATTACGATATGACTAAGCTGTCCAACTTAAAAAAACAGCAAAACTTTTGTCAGTCACAGACTGGTCCAACTTTTCAAACGTTGCGTGGATTTTACTTTTATAACATTGACCACTAACCTCTATTATTTTAACCTTAATTTAATATTGGAATTTTGTATTATTTTGATTTGCCTGTAATTTTGGCAACAGTGGAGGGTAGATCTTTCTTTATAAATAAGTAAGGTGGGTCAATTTATTGAAAGAAAAATTTTATTACTTATATGTGTTAAAGTTTAGTTACATAATTAGTTTTCTAGCTTTAGTGTTTTTGTACAACTCGTATATCCAGACAGATTCTGCTTCATATTACTCTTTGGGTAACCATTTAGGGCTTTGCCTTCACAATGACGTCATTATGGTTTTTTTTACCTATACTACTAATGTTAATTTCTAGGTCTTCCTGCGACAGTAATAGTTTCGGGCCAACGCCATTTACGATGTGCAAATTTCCATTCTCGTTCCAGGGCCAGGTTGGTAAAGCTTCGGTCACATAACCATTGGGTCAGGGGCACGTAAGCTCAAGTCCATCCAGTTGAACAAATATAAAAATACTAATTTGCATTTGCAAAAAGAAGCTAGACCTATAGTTTCGTGCGCTCGACCTAATGGTAATGTGACCTTGGCTTGAAGCCTATGCAGAATAAACTCATACTTCATAACTTACTATCAAAAATCAAGCAATTCTTTTACATTGATTATATTTAAAAAGTCATATTTTTAAAATTTTGACATTTTATTAGATAGTCCTTTTCGACAAAGTGCACTTTTGGCTCTCCTCGTACTGCCCCTAAAATACATCAACATTATCCATTATACTAAGATACAAAATGCAGTAGCTGATACCTCTATGACTCCTCTTATTATAAGTTTGGGATGAGAAGGTGAGAAAACCTCAATGTTTTCTCAATATTTTCAACCCTTCTCATCTCAAATTTTAAGATTAGATAGCTCATTTAAATATCAGCAAGTTTTTAAGATTAAAATCATTAAAAATCAACTCATTTCTTTGAATATTAATCAAAATCTTTTTTTTTTTTTCGTGTAATTCAATTCAGACATTCAACCGCTGTTCAAGAATACCCCCGCCATCTTCAGAGAATCCAATTTGCAAGCAATTTTTTCAGTGGGCAGCAACACGGTACGTCTAAGCTAGACTGTATTGTTCCTGTTACTATTACTAGTTTGATAAGTATGTATTTGCGATTGTTGTAAGATGGAGACCTTGATGGAAGTTTTTTAGCCTAACACGCTTTGAATGTGTACAAAAATTTCTCAGACAATTAGAGAATATATTGGCAACGTTTGAGATGCTTCAGTTATTGGTATTTTTTGTACAGAAATTTATGACATTCATTCATGAACAGTGTCTAAAGTAAAAAAAATTATTATAGATCTGGAAGGAAAGCAGGAATCAAAAGTTCAGCTGAGATGTCACAAGGTATTTTCTGCACACCAACGACTTTTAAAATACAAGTACCGAGCGAGTTTTACTAATAATATAGAATTCTTAATATTTGTTCATTTTAATAGCTTTTGACGACTATATTACACGATGTGAGCAAATATTTTTCTTTTCCTGTTAAGATGAAACTTATGTGATTTACTTTTGGGATGCCAAGTCAAGGAAGGCTCGTGAGACAACTTGTTACTCTGAAAGTCCAGGTACCAGAAACATTGTAGATACCTAAACGGGGCGGACACGGAAAGTCGAAAGTGCAAATTGTCGAATGGAATTTTTGTCGAATTTCAATTGGGCGAAAACACAATTCGGCGAATTATTTGGTCGAAAACCTTAAATGACCTGTGGGGACCTAACCTAACCTTACCTAACCGGTGCCTCCGGCAGGTCTGGGTGGGGCACTGGTGCCCCCGGCAGGGCTGGGTGGGGGACTAGTGCCTCCGGCAGGTCTGGGTGGGGGACTGGTGCCCCCGGCAGGGCTGGGTGGGGGACTAGTGCCCCCAGCAGGGCTGGGTGGGGGACCAATTAGGTTAGGTTAGGTTAGGTCCCCATAGGTCATTTAAGGTTTTTAGCAAATGTACAAAAAAAATGTTCAAAAAAATGCTTTCGACATTTTGCACATTTTTTCTACAATTCATTTGCCGAATCGTGTTTTCACCCATTTGAACTTTCGACAAACTGCACATTTGTCATTTCGACAATTTGCACTTTCGACATTCCATGTACCACCCACCTAAACCAATTATCAACCTATCCCGCCTAGCTGTACTGTTTGTTAGTTCAAAACTGTTACTTCGGGTCATCTGGCACTGCATTCGCAACCAAAATAGTGTGACTAAAATATGAAAGACATACATTTGTATTTAGTCATACTGTTTTGGTCCCGAATGCATTGCCAAATGACCTTTTGTAACAGTTTTTGGAATGAAACAGTGTGAACTGTCTATGGATTTCCAATGTCAATGACAGGTATGCTTTAATCTTAGGGCGACATTTTCATAAGTCGTCTCATCTTAAGTTTGAGATGAGATGGTGAGCCAACCTCAATGTTTTCTCAATATTTTCAACCCATCTCGTGTTTAATTTGAGATGAGATATATTACAAAAATGTCAGCTATAATTTTTTTGATAGAATAAGGATGTCCTATTTTTAAAAAACTGGCGCAAATTTAAGAATAATTTATTAATATCAAAACCAATCTAATCAAAGCTTAGAGAGAAAATTATGATACTCATGCTCACTGTAAGCAAATAAACATTTATCATTAACTGGAAATATTTTTCTTGTCAAAGTTATTGTGAAATGAACTCTAAATAGCTGGCCCATCATGTTTAGAGCTTATCTTTCGCGAAAATGCGCATCTCAAAGGGTAATCTTTAGCACATAGTTGAGTGTGTCGTGATTTTTATTTTAAATGTAACTATACAGCCTAGTAGTAAAACCAGTTTCGTTATTTTCAGGCAAACACGGCTGGTGTGGAACTTGTTACAAAGGAGAACTAAAACCCGGTAACATGTTATTAACTTTATTTTCGCGAAAACGCACGTAAGAGAGCTAGAAAAGCCACACAGACTAATAAACCACCCTGAGCTGCCAGAAATAAAGCTTGGATTCCACCAAATTGTAAATATGTTGTTATCTTGTTAATTAGAATATATCCAACTTTTCTTAAAATTTCCACAATCCTTGTCAGTTTCCATCAGTGTTACCAGATATGTGACTCAAATTCCACCAAAATTCTAATATTGTTGAACACTTTCAATATATTTCAAGGGTTTACAAGCGATAATTTTAAGGGTAAAAAGATTTAATCATATTAAGCAGTTTAGAAAATCATGACAAAAATTTACCATTGTGGTCACATAACCATTGCGTCGAACGCACGAAATTGCAAAGTCCAGCTTTTGTAACATGTGGAGAAATATTTGTATTTTTTGCAACCGGCTAGAGTCAACATTTCGTGCGCTCGACAAAGGCTTAACTTATAAATTTCCGACTGATTCTTCGAAGATTTTCTACCTCTAGAAATATTTATCATTGCTTTATCTTATTAAATCTTTTCTAACTGAAATCAAAACCCCGTCTGCTTGATACCTATGAGGTGTATGGTCTGTTTAGAGTCACATTCCAAATAGTCGGATTTCCCATTTGTCGCAATGAAAATTTGTCACAAAGTGGAAATTTTAAATCAAATTCTATTATCTTAAAGCCCCCAAAAAAGCTAACCTAACCTGTATTATGGGTCCGGCTTCTACTCCTCCTATTCTTGCCGGGGGCACCTTACCCATCCCCTGACCCTGGGGTGGTGGTGGTTTTCATTACGACAATTTGACAATAAGACAATATGGAAATTGTGACAAAAAAATACAAATTAATGCAGGTGATGAAGGGTACTGTGACATTCATGGAGGGGGAGGGACATCATCAAGACAATCGGAAATGGCGAAACCGAATCCGAACAAAAACTGGGGATGGTGTGCTTCTTGGTAAACTAAACTATTTTTTTTTCATTGGAAAAAGTATAGCTTATGATTTATGTGTATCTGGCCTAAGCTTGAATGTGTCTTTGGAATGACTCGAGTTTGACTGAGTAGAAAAATAATGATTGTTCAAGTCATCATGAGCTGACTTAAATTTGTTAATCCTTCACTATGCAGGTCTGTCCTAACTTAACCAACTTAAACTTAGCCAGATATGAGTCTTTGCCTTTGTTAAGTAAAATGACCTGTATCTTGAAAAAATGATCAAAGACTGTTTGGCTTTAGGCCATTTTCATTTTCTCCTGACACTAATAGTTACTTTTATGATTAGGTGCGATGAAGTAGGTATGCCTGGTCTAGCGAAAACTCTGCAGGAAACGAGGCTGGATGTGCTAACCGATGAGGAATGTGATGACTTTGGAAAATCTTTGAATGCAAATTCAACTGTAGAGCTATGCACAGGAAAAAAAACAGCCTGGCCTGTCGTCAAACGGTTTAAGAAAGTCTATAACAAATCGACCAGGCACAGAATTTCAATGAATTTTTTTTAGATCCATACACTGATGGCTGTTCGGATTCACGATTAGTACATTACACCTTTTTAAAAATATAAAGGCTAGAATCTATGGCTGTATCGTAAGTATTTTCACAAGTCACGCTCAATGTTAGCAATAATTGGTCATAGTTTCTATCAAAGCGTATAATCTTATATAATGTGCTCATTTGTCTTTCAGAAAATTCTATTTTGTCCCTTCTGGAAGCTCCAAAAATTACCTCGGTTTGGGGGAAAAACAGAAGTATGATTTTTACCTTGGAGGCACTGACGCTTGTCAAGGTAAAACTTATATGGTCTATGTTAAGTAGTTATGAAACTGGCCAAGAAAATTCGAGCTCGGGCCTGGCCAGAGCAGTAAAATTTGGACTTGGAGCTTTATCGAGCCCTGAAAATAACTAAAGCCGGCTAAAACTCTTCCACGCATGGCTAGTTTAGGACTAAACTGAGGTCATCATATACGATACTTATCCGACAGCCATTTTAATGGCAATTGTAATTTTAATCGTAATTTTATTTGGGAATGAAAATGAGAAAGAATTTACACATAAAATATTTACTTAAAGCTTGTTGCCTGCTTATGTCTTTTTGATAATTGTTCTATTAAAAAACCTCTTCATATGTGAAAGTGCAAATATTAAGTCCGTGTAGATTTCCAGCCCGTCATTCCTTTCCATTTAAAGCGCCTCTCAAACCTTTACTTGATAAGAAATTTTTCTCAACAACCTGAAAAAATGCACTTTCTTCAAGGCGACAGCGGGGGCCCTTTGTATCTTTGGTACGGTCACGGTAAAAAGAAGCGAGCCTATATGATTGGAGTTGTCAGCAGAGGAGTTGGTTGTGCAAACCTGAATCAGGTATTTCTCAAAGCACAGACCTGAATCAGCTAGGGGAGTTCATATTGTCGCAATATAATATAGTCCCGGCGCCCCCGGAGTCGGACCCACAATAAAAGTAAGATTTTTAGTGTTTAAATGTCAAGATTTCTGTTTAAAATCTTTAATTAGCGACAATTTTACATGGGATATTCTACAGTGGTAATTGTGACCAAATTAGCCAATGAAGGAAATTGAAAAAATTTAATTATACGGAAAAAAATAACTTTTTTTTTATTAAGAAATATTGTTAGAGGGCAAATGTTATATCTAAAATTCTTCTAGCCTGGACTGTACACTCGCGTTTCGTACCACTTGGATTGGATTCACAAGATGACTAAATCTGGAGACTGTCATAGTTGAATTTTTCTTGTCCAAACAAATATTGTTCATATGGAAAATTTAAATACATAGCCAGTTTAGTTCATATTGATAACATCCTGCTACTGATTTCACTATCGACCCTATGCAAGAATATTCATAAGAGAAGTTTGTAGTTAGTACTGCCGTCATGCGCGAAATTGAAATCCACGCGCGCACGCGCAAAGCGCAACTTTGTCGATGTCTATGCTTACAAGAAATCATACTACAGATATCTATATTAAAAAGTATGCAGAAATTAATAGTTCAAAAACTTGGGGAGATTTTAGAATTAGCGAAAACATTGTCTGTTGAATTCTGCTGAGTAATAATTAAACGAACAAGTAAAAACTACAAGCACAGTTTTTAGTCTTTATTTTAAGTCTTGGAGATCTAAAATATTTTAATCTGAGTGAAAGATATTTTTGTCGGTAAATCGTCTAGCTTTCAGTATCTCTCATCCAGAAGGTGTGATGATAGCTGAAACTTTAGCTGACTTACACAACTGAACTAAGTCTTTCGTTTTCAGAACATTACTATGTCGCAGTTGTAGCTGCAAGTCTAGCCGAGTTGAGTTCAATGTCTAACCGTTTCGCGAAAATCAGAAAATAATTTTTAGGGATTTACGAATTCGTCAATTCGTCGCTTTTCTTCATTTCTTTCGCTCTTACTCTGTGACGCTTGTGAAATACGAGTATCTGGCCGGAATTTTCACTTTTGTTTCACATCAAGCAGTGGTAAGTCACTATAATTTCTCCATCGTATCAAATTCGTCTTACTATTCTTGTCAAATAACGAAATGTCAGATGTCATTTTATCAACTTGATCATGAGAACATTTAATTATTTTTATTTAGCATGAAGTGGGTTTACTACCACTGGTTATCGGTGAAATCACATGAAACCAAAAATTGCTCAGGTTTGAAAATTGAACATTAATCCATTAAAGGTTGAGATTTTAACTCGAAAATGGTCTTGAACCACAAGGTTGATATTATACTTATTCATGATTGATTGTTGCGCTGACTTGACTTTTGTTGAATCGATACATTAATTGGAATACACCAATTATTTTCTTTGAAATAAGAGCGATATTCTTCACGACTTTATTACAGTAAGATTGTTAACATGACAAAAATCACAAAACCGAATTTAACACGTTAGTTCAGAAAGTATATTCTATTTTGAAAATTACGTTAAATGAAAATGTTAATAATATGTAAACGTATTGCACATTCTTGACTTAAATGGAGCATCATGTGACATATCAATTTAGTTATTCTTCATGTATGATACTGCCAGAATTTTCTCAGAATGAGCCTTCAAAGGTTCCATTTCTTAGCTTCTGAAGGTGTCCAATCTTTTCTCCTAACTTTAGTTTCGTCATATGCTGTACTGTTTGCATGGGCACTTGCTCCAATAAAAGCAGCATGGTACCTGTCAAAATCAAAGTTACGTAATACTTCTTTTTCTCGATTTGACATAATAAATGCACAATATCTCATGATTTAAGCGAATAAAATTGAGCCGACGTTTTTGGTCACATATCAGATTCGCACTACATTCAATCAGTGTTTGACGCCAAATGTTAGACTCTTAGAAAGCGAATGAAACCGATTTTTCTACTCGTTAGAAGTTGAAAAGTTCTTCATGTTACGTAAAACGTATAGTTTTACCTGTACGGAGATGCGTGAACTCTTGGTTTGGCTGGTGTGAGTTTCTCTACTTCATGTTCGAGGCGCTCTTTGAATCCGGGAATCATGGTGAGGCCACCAGCCAGGAAGATGCTTTGAGTGATTTCCTTTCGAACGTCAACTCCGCATTCTCTGATTGCTTTGTGCACGAGGACGTGGACTCCTGAGAAAAGTTAATTAGATAATTAACCTGTAGAATTAAATGAAAAGAAAAAAATTGATATTCGTATAACGGTCTATCTTTTGTAAGATAACTGTAATGCTGAAAAGCCATTTTTTATTATAAAATATCGGTACATTTTTGCAGAAAATGAAATACAACATTGCTTATTATTCGATTGAGAAATAATTTTACGTATAGGTAGATTTTTTAGTTTATATTCCTCAGCTGACATTTTCGCAAGTCGACTCATCTCAAATTTGACACGACAGATGTTGGAAATATTGAAAAAAATGAGGTTTTATCACCATCTCATCTCAAACTTAAGAGGAGAGGACTAAACAAAACGTTAGTTCTTATCATCAGTTCATATCACGTCGAGGTAGTACTAGACGCAACAATTATTGGTTTTGACGAGTTCATTTGTTATTACCAGCTTGATCAAGCCCCCACAGTTCCGGCTTGAAAAGACCTTCACAAGCTTCGAACCTCTCACTGCCGATCTGCATGCTAGCTTTTGAATCGACGTCTATATTCTGAAAGGAATATAATCAATAAAAATAGTATCTATAAACGTTATCACGAGTGTACCGATCAATTCAATTTAGTATAAAAATTTCCATACCTGATCGATTTTAGTTGGATTTTGTCGGTACTTGTCGAGCTCTCTGTCGAAATTTCTCGACATGTAAGCGGAATTTTCCAGAGTGTATCGAAGGAGATATCCATCGACAAATGAAGTTAGTGAATAATTTCTTCCTTGAAGATGATGTTGCAATTTTTGTCTCATTTCTAGACCACCGACCGAAGACCTATCAAATGAAAGACGTGTTTTTTTAATTGAACTACTACATTTTTCATTTTAAGACCAAGACGTTTTTTACGATTTAATGAAAAAGATTTTAATAAATATTTTCAACTTTAATATAAATTGAGAGAGAGAATTGTCTGTCATTGAGTTAAAAAACTTCTAATGAAAATTATTCCAATAACGCTTAATATCAAATTCGAAAAATTTTTCGGTTCACTTAATTAGCCTGGTAGTGCACGAAAATATTTTGTTTCCAAGTATCGAAGTCATCATGAGACACAAAGTTTAAAAATCTAATGTAAAGTTTAGTTTTTTAACGAAAAATTCTTGGGGATTAGTTACCTCGAAACTCCAGCCGAAACTCTGTAACCGTCAATAACTGGGACAACATCCATCCGTTCACCAAGATCAACGATAACGCCACTTTTAGCGTTGTACGCTTGCATGGCGAACACAGTCTAATGTGGAAATTATTTTAACATGTCAGCTGAAACTAACCAACCAGCGCAACGGTCGAAAGCTCTACTAGGTTGTTAGTTCTTACTACGTTTTCCTGACTATTACAGCTTGTTCGTATGCACTCTACTTTGATAATTTTAGTGACATTTACATTTTTGGTATCTTTTAAAATGTTTTATTGTCAGATTAAGCATTTTATTGCCAGCTTCCTTCAGTAATTTTAAAATTGCTAGATATTACGTTATAGGGCTTGTTTTACAATACATACCGTGGAAAAAATAGGCTATTTTAGAACAAGAATTAAAATGATAATAATCATAGTGATACAGATTAGTATGTTTTTCACTCTTTTACCTGATGTGACATATTCACTGCAGCCACAGAAAATTCATCGAAAAGCATCGATGCTACAGACGCCTGAAAATAACAGCATTAAAAAATTATTCATTTTTCATCATCTATTTATTATGAGAATTTAGCCTTTGATTAAATTTAATAATTATTCATGTTCATTCTAATTTTGAGCATGACTATTAATGACTATAATTACATCGGCTTATGGAATCCAAAGTTCCCCCTTGAAATACGTACAATGCAAAATCAAATCGTACTTTCTGTTCACTGCAACTAGATTTGAATCCAGAAATTTTGAACAAGAAAATATAATCTGTTAAACCTTGACGGAATCTCCGAATGGACGCGGTGCAGAAAGCTGAATTTCATAGGAACTTGGATCCACGTCCAAGTCCTTGAAAATTTTTTCAAAAATTCCTTGAAGCGCAACGAGGTCCACTGACAGTTTGTCGATTCTTCCTGACGGCGCCATGGGCAGGTGCAAAGAACATCGTGATCGAATTTCTGGGGGAAAGAATTAGAATAAGTGCGTTTTTTTATACAGACTTAGTTGACTGGCTTTTCTTATATTTTTTTTTCTAATGCTTCTTAAGCCCGAGTCCCTTTTATCGACTGAAGAAACTATAATTTGGTTACAAAAAAGTAGCTTTGTCCTTTAAAAGACAGAAGCATACCAGTAATGTTAGGTAAGGCCACGGTCACATAACCACTACGGCGGCCGTACGAAACAATAGGCTGACTCGGTTGAACAAGTATGAATAAGTTATTTTATTCATACAACAAACTAGACCACTGGTTTCGTACGGCCGCCGTAGTTGGGTGGGTTTCGTGTTACCTGGGGCAATGGCATCAAATCCGAAATATTTTTCCGCCTCGCTTGATTTTCCGACAGCCATTACAGTCGGAAAGAAGATACTCGGAAGAGTTGGACCTGCGAAGAGTTCAAGAATTTCTCTCAGAATAATTTGCGTTTCTTGGACAAAATTAGCTTATACGTTTTTCAAAGAACTATATGTCCTTGATAATCTATTACATATTTTAGAAATTTTCTTTAGCGCTGGAATAGTTACCACAAAATAGTTTTTAAGAGACAATTGTTTGAGCTAGAGTTAAGCACTGGATGGCTTGGCCTACGATCTATTTCAGACTAGCCCTCGATTTTTTTTATTTCTGATAGCATGACTCGACTTGGGACAGAACGTCTAGTTTGTGCTTATCAGTAGTCAATGTTAAAAAAGTTATTTTAAGCGAAAATCCACGTTACGATTGAAAAGCAGGACCCAGATGACAAGTAATGAAAATTTGCTTTTTTATTGAAATGGGACAGCTTAGTCGTACCAAAAGATTGTAATTTTTTAACATTGGTGCCAGTGGTCTGAACTATTTTACGTCATTCTGGTTTGACTTACCGGTAGTGGGGACTATTCCAGCGCGAACTGAGGCTCCTCCAAAGTCAACGACCAGTATGTTGGTGAAGAGTTTTGGCGATTTTGGAAGTGACACGGGGTTGACAAACATTTGCGTCAAATCTCGACGAACGTGCTTAGAAATCACCCTACAAAAGATTTTTCAATTAGCAGAGACCGGATTTTTAAGTAACATAACCGCAGACTAGAAATGGAACGAACAAGCAATCTTAATAATACAAAAAAGTTTTTCTAGATTAAACGACGCAGATTTTAAGAGGTGACGACGATATTTCAGAAAAGAGAATTACGTAACATTGGTTAATGGAGGAAACTAAGAATTTCAAGTGTTCACTATACCTAAATTTTGAAGATGTGTTGTTAATGATTAAATACCATACTTTAACGGTGAGATGAACCACACCAACTTAACCATATTTGACTTTGCACAAAAACTTAGCTTTATTTCAACTTTCATTTGTACTTGTAAGAGTTATTAGGCCCACCGTTGGGTATACAAAAAGTATCCTGCGTTACCTCTCCCATTCACCGGCACTCTTAGCATCTTCACATTTAATGACGACGTAGTGACCGCGCCGATCTTGAACTCCGAGCATTGTCGACTCCATGAAGTCAACTCTGCCTCCAAAAAGTTCGATCCTGTCCATAAGCACCTGAGGGCAGTGTTGTCAGAAATGTCATTAAAATTTTCCCAAAAACAAAATACGTTTTAAGTTCTTCATAAAACCTCTTGTAGACACAAAAGTGGATAGTTTCAGTGTTTGGTAATTTCCCCAAATCTGGTAACACCGCCTGAGGGGGCATTTACAACATATTACAGAACGGCGGATATTCTGGTCAGATTCTCTTTCAAAAATCTAGTGTGGTTGAATCAAAACATCGAAAAATAGCTCGCATCAAATCGCGAGCGAAAACTTTTCAGGAGACTTTTTTTAGATCATCCAGCTTCACTTTTGCCATAGCTGGTCCAGACTTTTTTTCATTGGTGCCGTTTGAGATGGAGCACTAGTTCGGGTTAAAAGTTCGAGTACTTCTTCTGGCCAATTTTATTTCTACGTATGTATGTTTTGGACACAAAACTGTCCATGACATAAAAACTCGTCAAAACAAAATTACTCTTATCAGTGTTCTATTTTTTAACGGACCCTATGCTATTGTAATTGTATCACTACTATTTTTGGCCTTTTATTTAACATAACCAAACCAAAGGTTTCATAAACAAATATTGTCGAACTGCAAATGTTAAATTAGACAGTCAATAAATACACTTAAATCTTTTTTTTTCTTTGCTAACCTGTCGAGTTTTGTCTCCAAAGATAAGGAGGAGTCCATTTTTGGCAACGAAGTACTGTCTTTTCCACGAGTTCCAGATTGTAGTCTTCTTCTTTCCAGGGGGTAGCCTTTCAAGGTAGCCTTCCAAAGTTGAATCGTCTCCCTACAAGAAAAGAAAGCCATTCAGTCAATTAGCCGAGTAAATAATCAATAATTGTTGCTGTAGTAGTTACGAACTCCTTGAAAGTTTTAGATTGACATTTTAAGACTTACATTTTCGGTCTCCGATTCTTCCTCAATCTCCTGCAATGTGTAGAGCCTGGAGACCACCTCGGATGGATTCCACGTGAATCCTTCGGATGTAATAATGTCGTCCTCACAGCTCGATGTGCGACGAAAACCTTTGCTTTGTGATGATTCTTCGCTTTGCTAAAATTGAGGCTATCTCTTAGTCCCGGTCAACTTTAGAATGTTTATCCCAAGTAACTGGTCTAAATTCACAAGGTCGTAATGAGTAAGATGTTTTTTGGGGGGGAACTAGGAAAAATTAAGGAACCTCAAACACTAAACAGCCTAAAATATTTTAATGGTCCGACCTACTAGCCCTAACCGTGGTCCTTATCATGCCGGGTGCAAAAGGGAGAGGGCAAGTTTAAGTAAATTACTTACATTGGATTGTTACACCAAAGTATTAAAAACACATTTAGGGATATCTGGATGGTTGTTCGATTAATATATTACCCGCGATTTACTACTTTCAATTTCTTCTCGATCAGAACTCGCCGCCTTGTCAAAGTCCATGATAGAAGGTCTCTTTTTGCTCTCTGATTTTTTAGCCTGTAAATTTCATTTCCTCAAGTAAGACTTTGTTTACACGTGCGATTTACTCTTCAGAAAACGCATTCTATTATCCACTTAGTAATTGTGACAAAATTTCTTTTTATTACAATAATTTTTTAAAGACTATGGCTCACGCAGTGGTTGTAAACGATGCTTTCAAACCCTGAGTAAAGTTGATAAGCCCAAGCTGATTGTGCCTTACGAATAGAGTCTTAACAATCGTTGTAAGAAAAGAAGTTTGATTTTAAAAGTAACCAGAGAATGCTAGTCTAGCATAAAGAGAGTTTTTAAAAAACGTGATACCTTGGTCTTCTCTTGATTTGAAGTGTCGTTGTCAATAGAAAGATTGTGCATCGAAATACTGAAAGCCGCTGCTCCGCGTCGAGTCAAACTCGACATAACATTGAAGCCTACAAAGTGAAGTGGGATTGGTTACACATTTATGTAATGGTTTTTTTTCACTAAGGAATTGTGTTCATTGCACAAACTAGAGTAACATAAATTGTAACGCAAAGTTGGAACTCCAAGAGAGGTTTCATATTGTCGTAATTCCCATATGTATTATCACAATGTAAAAATGTCGCCATTTCAGTACTGCTGTAGCGGGGTTCCCATTGTTGCTAACAATGCTATGGGCTGTGAAATAGGTAAGGTTATTTGGTGTTTTAAAGTTAAAAATACAACCTTCAACCTGCGACAATTGTACCTTGTCACGAATTGAAAAATAACGAAACTCAAAATGCAAATCGAATCATTGAATTTCTCACAAAATGTTTTGACAGACTTTTTAAGTTAGTGTTTTAAGACCCTCTAGGCAAAACTTTCTTAAGAAGCTTTGTTATTTGAAAAAAAAGTTGCTAACAATCTTATTATTCGATAGATAATTATTCTTGAAAATCCTTAGAAAATTTTTATTTTTAGCTGATGTACAGCCCAGCTTACCTTTCTTGAATGCAAGCTTATTGAGTGCTTCGCGCTTTTTACTGAAATAAAAATAATAAAGTGATTTATTTTAGGTTGAAATCACATATTACTGTAGACTTTGCGATTTTTGCAGTGTCGAGAATATGTAGTTACCTGCTGAGAACTGATGTTACGTTTAGCTTCGGGTCAGACAGGTGTCTCGAGTCACTCTCGAACTTGTCTCGAAGTTGCCTCACGGAGGGCAGCTCGTCGTCATTAATATCTGCGGTGTGCTGAGGTTGTGGGGCTCTACGTTTCTTCACGTAACTTTTAGGAACCTGTGATGAATGTTCCAAATAACTTCGACAAAAAGTTCCCGAAATTTCTCATGTTTTTACTCCTATCTAAATTTTCTTTATTTTAGCTGTCAGAGACCCAGTTTACACAAGAATCTTACGAAATTTCCTAAATCTTTCGTGTAAATCTTACACAGTTATAAATGGCAATCTTTAAACCTAATACAATCTTAATTTTAATAGCTTTAATAAGCATTTAGTGTTTTGTGAATACACTTGTATTGAGGTTCATAAAAGTAGTAAGCTACTATGCGATTTCAGAACTTTACCTATTAGTTTTTTACTGAATATCGACCCTTATTATTAAATCTAAATTATATTATTCGCAGCTTTTTTAATATTAAAAAGAAGTATGAATAAAAGTTTTTTTTCTAAAGCTCATGTAATGTCACTAAAACACTTCGGTGCCCACAAACTAGTTGACTGAATGACATTTTTAGAAATAAATGGATTTAAGATACTTAGCTCTCATCTTATAAAGCTTCTGTACTTACCTACATATATATAATTATTCTATTGGTCTGAGTAGACATTTTCGCAAGCTTTCTCATCTTTAGTTTGAGATGAAATAGTGAGAAAACGTCAATGTGTCCTCAATATTTCCAACCTCTCTTGTCTCAGATTTGAGATGAGACGACTTAAGAAAATATCAGCTCTGGTCTCACTGGTACTTGGTAACTCAGTGTTCGAAGGACCGGCCTTTTGTGTTTGCCAGTCATCATAAGTTCGCGCGAAAATCTAACATTCCCCAATCCCAGCTGCTTTGTCACATAACCATTGGATCGGGCGCACGAAAAAGTCTGTCCAGTAGCACAAATAAAAAAAACTTCTTTGCATTTGTACGATAAGCTAGACTTATGGTTTTGTGCACTCGACCCCAATGGTTACGTGACTGAGGCTTTAAAAATCTATGCCTTTGCACCTGAATCTCTTCTGCTTCCGAATATTTTTCGTGTTTGTCGTTAACTTCCGCTTTCCGGTCTCTCGAAGAACTTTCGACGAAAACGGCTTTCGACAAGGTTAGGTCAATCGATCCACTCTTGGTGACCCGTTGCCTCACAGTCTCGTTGTAGACGTCGACAGATCGATCCTTCTGGACGCTCCGCTTGTCGTCTTTCGTCAAAGTTTCGACCTTCCCAAAATTTTGCTCTGGTTTTCTCTTCACTGACTCTTCGAACTTTTTGTTCGAATGTTCAGATTTATCCTGTTCAGACTTTTTATTGGCCTGGCCGGATTTCTGGAGAGGCGCGGGTGGGGCTTCAAACTTTTTGCTTTTCTGTTCGAATTTTGTCTTAGTTGTTGATGATGACGCTTCGAACTTTTTTCTTAGTTCCTTGGTGTCGATCTCCAAGTCAGTTTTGTCCTCTTTGAAAATTTTATTGGTAATGGAATCAGTGAAAAACGTCCTCGGAGGTTGGACAGATTTTGCCACTGCTCGATGATTCGATTTTATGTCCGATTGTTCGAATTCCAATTTTTCTCGCTGTTCTTCTATCTCGAAAATTTCCTCCTCTTTCCTCTCCCTGACTTCTTCCGTTTTATTGTTACGCTTGATCGAGTCAACGTTGTTCGAAAAAGATTTTTTCGAAAAAAGCTCAGGAGACGAAATGTGCGAATCGTCGAAAGATCCAATGGCCGACTCGTTGACATACAATTCCTCCGTTGATTGTATTGATGGCGACGAGGCACTTCTGTAGCCTAGAGGAAAAATTTACTGGGGTCCTTTAAAAAGTGCCGCAACTGTGTGGACAATTGGACAATCAGTTTGGTCATAAAATTTGGGTAACACGCAACCAATCTGCTGGTATCCAAACAGGTGCGGTACTTTTTAAAGGTCCCTTCTTATCGGTAGTTTGCTAATTAAGGGATCAACCAGGGAAGTGATAACGAAGGGAATAACACTCGACGAAGGATCTTCTGTCAAACCGGTTTCAATTTTGTAAAATAAATAAAATAACTCGTCAAGTAAAAAGCACAAGCTTAGCAGGAGGTAAGCAGTATAGTCCTTTTTCCCTCATTAGCACCTCCCTGGTTCAAATTGTAAATCTTTTTCTGCAAAAATAAAAGCTGAACTTACCAGAGCTTCTATCGTCACCCCCGTGTGAGCTGTACTCGGAACTTTTCAGTGTTTCCTCGTGAATAAAGAGGTTGGTCTCGTTATGAAGTCGGTTCTTATGATTCAGAGTATTCTCGTAGAGATTTTCGTCAGAAATGGAAGCCCCTAGCTTCGTAGACGCTTCGACAACAGCTTTAGGCACGTCGTATTCCTGAAAAAAAAATTAATCCCTTAAGTGTTTTAAAAAAGTAAAACGGTAGAAAGCTGCAAGATAAGCCTCGGTCGTATAACCAATGTGTCGAACGCACATAATTGTAAGTCTAGCTTGTCATACAAACGAAAAATATTTTTTCTTACTTGTACAACGGGCTAGACTAATGGTTTTTTGACCGAGGTTTAAGTTATAACCGTGATTGATGTTTTATTTTAGCATCAAGGCCGGTCCGCGTTAATGTTTTACACTTTAATGCGATGAAGTGCAAATTTTTTTTCCTCTTGAACTGCTTGATAAATAAGGTCAGATTTCAGCTTCAAATTTTCTCGTGATCAACGTTTACATGAATTAAAATTGCATGCAGACTTTATTATCTCGAAAAAAAAAGTGGTGGGATTGTTTGCACATGAGTATTTGCGTGCGATTTATCATGGGTTCGCGTGTACATATGTAGACCAAAGAATCATCATGAATACGCAAAAAGATAAGAGGTTTTGCAAGCCGTTCATAAAAGCCGACTCATTCAATAGTCACACCGTTTTATTTACATAGGGTGGATTCCATCATTCGTTTTTAACTCTGATTAGATACGCCAAACGCCAATCAAAAACTAAAACTCATCTTCAATTTTTTTACAGGTAAGTTAAACAAAGCGGCTGTATTACAACTGTAATTAAAACTGAAGATTTTATGTGTATGAGATTGCCCTCTAGTTGAAATGAAAGTGACTGAGTGTCCTATTTCTATGCAAAGTTTGAACGGCCCTTTTTTCTTTTATCAGTGTGCGGTTTGTTAGATAGATAAAAGATTAAATTTGCTCCTGATGAAAGATCTGCATTATAAAATCTAGTCACAATAGGACGCACATAGATTTGCATAGCACTGCTGAGCAGTGTTGCCCGAAATGTCTTCAAACTTCCCCAACTTCTCGGTCTTCAACCTTACCCGTAAAACACAAATATTTATGGTTTTGAATTTGGTGATTTCCCCCAAATTCTGGCAATACTGCGCCGGAGCCTATTTTAGCGAATCTCATTCGTTGAAAGATAGAAAAAAAAGTTTCCAATAATTTGAAGTTCTGTCGACTTGAAAAAACGTCTTAAAACACGTTTGTGGTATGTAAGTAAGCTGTCTCACTTCCAAAAAATGCCAAAAACATTTCATTAGCAACTCGTCTCTACTTTCATGGTGTAAATAAATATCTGAAACGCTCATACCTGATGCTCTTCTTCAATCGTACTTAAGCTGTCTCTGATTCTTGCCACATCATAATTTTCAGGCAAAGTATTCTTAAGCAATGATAGATTATCTCCCGGTCTTGGAACCTTTTCATTTAAAAAAATAATGATTTGTTGAAGGGTCGATTAATTAAATGAAACCTTGCTCACGTAAAAGTATCGTACAGATGCCTGCATTTTGACAAGACTAGAATGAAGAGTAAGACTTTAGAAATTCCTTTAGAAGTCTTTGTATAGTATAGATGACTTCTAGTCAATAGACCAAAGACAAATTCCAACCGTGACTGACTTTATTAGGCGACCAGCAATCATTTATATACAGGCATTTCGCGGGCATAAAAAATGGCGGCTTCAGGATGTTAGGTTTGGCGGAAACCCATTTTACATGCGTAGTTTACTCAA
>LR044430.1:0-13434 GCA_900607525.1 Apocyclops royi
CAAAATCATTTTCATCTTAGAAAGAGTGTTTGGCCTTTGTCAATTTTTTATTCCAGGCATTAGTTTTAGTTAGAGTTATCAATCAAAGAATTCTTTAAAGTTAAAATGTTTATCTGCCATTGGTAGATCATACCTAGTAGTAACAAAATCATATTATGAAAAAAACCTTATAGAGCATTTATCAAGCATTAAGGTTTTCACATTCATGTAGTCGCTGAGAGACTCGAGATTAAGGCTCAGGCAAGTCTCAACTTGCTTGACAACAGGTGTTCACCAACTGTTGCTAGAAGGACCATTGATTATATTGTCATTGTTTGACAGAACTGTGACAATTATGACAATTAGCAACCCATAAATCAAGGGTTGTGGGTCATGCACACCGAGTCATATGAGCCAGTGTTGGATGACCTCCATTCATGACAAGATAAGTAACTGAAAACTAATTTTTCCTCTCTAAAATCTATTTATTCCATATTTGGCAACCATGATACATAGCTATGCCCCAAACCTAACCTTTATTAAATATACTTTTTATTGTATCTTTTCATATTTGTGTCACCTATAACTGCAGAGGTACAAGTTTAAGTAATCCCTTGATATCACTTTGTGATAATGTTTCAATGCTTTTTGAAATAAGATGGCTGTTCAAGCATAGGATAAAGATAGGTGAGGTTAGGATATTTTATTAGGTTATTTTAAAAGTAATTGATGTTTGATTTATTTTCTTTTAAGTGCTGTATGTTTGTGTATTCATTAGTAGTCTAGTGTAGGTTAGATGTTAATCAACTCTCCTTTCCTATAGCGAGGTTCATTTTAATATACATTTACTTATTTCAACTATGCAATCTATAATGACATCTTCAAATGTTAGATTATGATTCTTGTAGAAAAAAACGTTTTAGGATTTTACATGACTCCATAGCAAACAGAAATGTAATGAAAATTCCAGCCAAAACTGAAAAAAATTATAGTATTAAGTAAAATCCTTAGTGAATGCAAAAAAGGTTTTAGCTTCAAGTTATAGAATTTCCCCATAGCAACACTGCTCATACAAGGACTCTAAAGCAAGGAAATGTCACTTATATTTTTCACACAACCTTTCACGCTAACTAAGGCTGAATATTGAAACTGAACAATGGAAATATTGTAATCAATTGTCTTTGCTTTGCTTTTAGTTCACTATTGATCAATTTTCCACTTAAATTTTCAAAATCAAGTCACAAAATAAATCACTTATGCAATGACAAACAAGCTTTGTTTCAGCCTCAGTTAGCGTGAAAGGTTGCGTGAAAAATATAAGTGACATTTCCTTGCTTTAGAGTCCTTGGCTCATAACACTAATATGAAGATCCAGTTGACATGGATTGATTTATAAAACCATATAAGTATTTCATTTTGGCTCTGATCCAGTGACAACTAAAAACTGGACTGGATATCAAACTTGATTATACGCTGCATAGACCTGATTAGTTAATACTATAATGGGCCAATAAATAAATCATTCATTCATTTATAAAATAGATCATTACACAATCAACCAAGTTTTTTTTACAACCACTGAGAAAAATATCGAGCTTTTTTTCTTTCACATATTATCTTCAGTTAAAGATTTGGCTGTCGAGTGATAATATTGAGTTGACAAGATGATAATCATATAAATCAAATTTAAAGTACAATGTAATGAATAGATAATGAATGGATAAAAGTTGGGTTCATCTGATGGCCCCTTAGAAACTAATACTTTATATACTACATATATATCCTAACAATTTTTATTGTTTAATGATTAATATGATAATTGCTTTACACATTGCCTCAAAATTATTACTTGTCTGCCAGGGTCCTTAGTCCAATTAACATTTAACCATTGTGTCAAGCCCACGAAACTTTAAGTCTAGCCCGTTGCAATACTTCCTTCACATTTTACAACAAGCAGGACATTGCAATTTTGTGCGCTCGACGCAATGGTTATATGACCGTAGCTTTAATTGTTTGATGCATACATCTGAGAAGATTATCTTTCAGAAAAACGTAGTGATGACAAAAAACTTTCTTTTCAAAAGAAATTTAAAAGGAAAAAATCACTTTTACTCTTGGTTAAAAACATTGATGATGTTTCATTTGAGGTTTAAGCTGTGGTCACATGGCAGTTGTACGAAACCATGGTCTAGCCCATTGTATGAACATAGATAATTATTCATATTTGATCAATGGGCTTTACTTATAGTTTTGTACGGCCACCGTAGTGGTTATGTGAAACATGGGTTTAATTACAAAGGTGGGCTCGGTTTTGCGGACTAACCTGGGCTTGAGAGCTTTATCATCGGGGTTCTGGTGCTCCGGGCAGAGCAAGGAGCTGTACCCCAGATTTATGGGTTAGGTGAAACTAGTCTTATTTGTTAAACGTCGCAATGTTTAAATTTTTGATTTATGCCAATTTGACCAAAGCCCGGTAAAGGCTGTGTCGAGAAAATTCATTGTATACTAATCTCTAATTTTTCATTATTTTCAGTGTGTCCAATTTATTAAGGCTAAGGCCCATATCAAGGCAATGTATACTTGTCACAAATTGAAAATTATTATATAGGTTCTATTCTAAATTTTGAAATACGTAACAACCTTACCTAGCCCAAGCTTGCTGACCAGCTCCTAGCCTAGCAGGGGCCACCGGAACCCCTGTTAAGACAATTTGCACTTATAAAAACGGCTTAACCTTAAGCCAGTCTATATTGACTAAAGCTAGGAATAGGTATGACAAGTGAAACTAAATTATTAATTACTTAGCTACTTTGTTAATTAAATGCTTGGATAGTAAATCGAGTGAAAAAATTATTTACTTTACAGCTTTATAATCCTTAAAAATTCATCAAAACCACACAATTCTTTAACTGTGCTTCATAAAGCCTCATTTAAGGGCTGTTCACATTTGATCGTACGACCTTGCGACTTGGTCAGAATTACATTTTGCACTGATTTGGCAAGGTTGTGAAGTTGCCTTAGAGTAGTCACTGCATGCAACTATTTTTTAAACTATATTTGAAAACTAGCAAAAGCTTGTGACAATCCATTGTACACAATTCACAAAGGTGTATTTTCAAATGTGAACAAGGCTTTACACATTGCATTTTACGCAGTCTAGGGTAAGTTGTTTATTGAATAAAAATATTTTGTTTTGTTTGCAATTGCAAAATCTTATGCAGATTCTGCTGTGTAAAAAGCAGTGCTTAAGATAAACATAATAAATGCAAGTAAATAACAGTGTTGCCAGATCACCTGGAATTCCCCCAAAATTGAAAACATAAATATTTGTGATTGAACAGAACTTTTTAGTAAAAAAATTCCGTAAGTGTCTGGCAGCACCGGAAAATAATGGAATAATTGTAATAATAAGTTAGTCCAATATAAGAATACAGAACCACAGACATTAAAAATATCTAGACTGTGTACACTCGATAGTTCATGAAATTGTTTGATTGGGTGTTTTAGCACTGCATGCCAGACCAAGACAGTGTGACCAAGATAGTAAGCAAATGAAAGAGCTTTTAGTCAAACTGATTTGATCCCACATACAACAGCAATTATGCTACTGTGACAGTTTTTGGAACTAAACAAAGTGGGGTGGGTGGGTGACTGGTCTAGGTATTTTTAATGCTGATGTACAGAACACAATTTTAATTATCCTGAGATGCAAGGTTGTTGGCTGTACTGTAAGTTGAATCCTCTATTTTGTTTGTCTATAGGTGAATTGATAGGACCCTCATCATTGTTTGACATCACTTGAACAATGAATGGCCTGACGTATGCTGAAATATTAGAAAATAAATTAAGCAAATGGGAGACCATGAATGCAAACTTTGGCCGCCAGGTTTGCTAGACGATATTGGCATTAAGGTATCATTGGCGTGCGTTGAAAAAAAATTTCTTATCTTTGAAATGATGCTGTTAACCAAGGTAAAACCTTTAATGTCTTGCAAACATAGCGGCTGAAATGTCAGTGCGTGGTCCCCCATCCAAGATGTAATTAAATATTTTTCTTTCTATTAAACTTTCTTTAACATTTGAAATATTTGATTAAATAATTAAAGGTTTCATATTTAATCATTTAAATTACAAAACTTCTTGAACTAGACTTTATTAGAGATGAAAGCTGACATCTTCAAAGCTGTCTCATCTCAAATTTGAGACAAGAGAAGTTGGAAATATTGAGAAAAAACATTGAGGTTCTCTCGCCATCTCATCTCAAGCTTAAGATGAGAGGACTTACAAAAATTTCAGCTTTTATAAATAATGAAAGCTGAAATCTTTGTAGGTCATCTCATCTCAAATTTGAGACAAGAGAAGTTGGAAATAAAGATAAAACATTTTTTCTCACCATCTCAGCTAAAACTAAAGATTTGAAAATTACCAAAATGTTACTTGAAGTGCTATACAAAAAAATATTCAAATATTTTTATTAAACATTAAACACATAGGGTGTAATTAACATTTTTGTAAGACATTTTTAGAACTATTTAAATAGTTGGTCAATTAAAAAGTTACATATTTTATTTTTTAATTCAAGTACAGCGCAGTTAGTGGCATCCTTAAATTTGGGGAAATTTTCAAGTCTTGTTTAAAGGTACAATATCTATATTTGAGAAGTCAAAATTAAAAAAATAAGGTTTCAAAATAAGAATTCCAGGTAATTGCATTAATTAATCAATTAATTACCTGATATTAAAATAATGAACTACTTGAAAAACTCCTTCATTTTTTTATTTTTTTTGAGAAATTCTTCCATTAAAAAATGCAACAGTGGAGAAACGGAATTTTTTTTCAGTTGATCAAATTATTTTTAAAAAATTTGACTATTTTTAATGATTCACTTTTCATGACAATATTTTTAAAATATTTCTTATCTATTGAATTATTTTCAAAAAATTTAAATGACTTGTATTTATAAAATATTTTTTTTTTCGCCAAATCGGGCCTACAAGCTTTTTGCATTTTATTAATTTTCTTCTTTTCTTTTGCAAAGTGCGAAAAAAATGCATTTGATGCCGGAAAGTAATCATATAAAATTTCCGTTTTGTTTCATTAATTTCTTTCAATATCAATATTTTCGAATTATATTATTGTATCTGAAGTTATTTTACTATTACAGACGAAAACAATCAAGAATTTGAGAAATTATTATCATAAAATTTTTTTTTGAAAAAAATATCTCCCTTTCATTATCTTTAAAAATTAAAATCATAACTTAAAAAATCTTTAATAATCAAAATATATTATATTTCATATAATTTGTATATTCCACCAAAATAATTTTGCCAGAAAAAAGATTTTTTTTTAAACTGAACTTACAAACAACAGGCCCTGCGACAGGTGTACAGGTAGTGGAAGCTGTCCCCATGACACCGCATGAACCGAGAGTGATTCCGCAATACCTGTCCCGAGCGAAAAGCATACTGACCGATCCTAGACCACTTTGCGAGCCGGACACGATGACAAGGTAGTCGTTCTGGCAAGCAGTGTCACCGTACATCACACCTGTGTGGCAAAAAATGTTACAAAAATTCCATCAAGAATCTGATTTTTTAAAAAACTTGCATATCTTCCAGGCATATTAGCCCAGTGCTGCCAAAAAATATCAGCTAAATTTCACCAATCATAAAAATTCTACCATAATCCTTGTACTCCTAATTCAAAACATTTTTTACTCAGTTGGTATCTTCTGTGGTGCATCTAAAATGGAAGAAAGCTAACCCATTTCTTTAAAATATAATTGTTTATTTCTTTATTTAACAGTTTAACTTTATATGAATAGATTTTTTAAGGAGTTCATTTTTGCTTTACAGAAAATGACAATGCCCAATTTTAAGTAAAGCTTTGGTCAAAATCAGGGCTGCTAGGTAGAAATTTTCCGAAAAGGCCCAATTTCTTTTTGAAAAGCTTCATTTACTAAATAAAAAATATTTTAAAAAGGTCAACATTAAATGAAAATACAGTTTAAAAAGGACAATTACTACATAAATGTCTGCATTCCTTAAGGACATTTTTGCTTTAAAAAGGACAGAATTTTGAACTTTGGCCTGATCAAGGATAACCTGGCAGTCTTGGTCACAATTAGATAGGTCGAGCGCACGAAACTACCTAAAAGTTGAGCTGTTTTACAAATACCAGTATTTGTGAAACGGTCATATTTCAAACTGTCTCAATTCCCATATCTGTTGTCACAAAAAGTATTATTTTATTTTTAAACTTTTCAAATCCAAACTATTCTGACCTTACCCAACGTAACCAAACCTATATTGGTTTTGAGTGTCCTTCATATTTGGTCAATTTCTGAGGAAAATTAGTATTTTGTAAAGATCATGCCCCTAGCCCTGCCGGGGGCATAGAACCCCCCATTTACTTTTTAGCTACATAATGACATTGGGATAATATGAGAATACTCCCGGGAAACTTGCTAGATTTAAAGTTTCCTACACTTAATCCTAAACTCAAGCCACGGTAACGTTCCTAGCTATATCATCGAGCACCCAACTTTATAAGGCTATCTTGGTTTCCATATGCAAAGAAGTATTTGTATATGTGCAACCTGTTAGACTCGAAGTTTTGTGCACCCGACTCAATGGTTATGTGAACCAGGCTTTACTGTGAGGCTGCGAATGCAAACTTTGGCTGCAAGGTTCGCTAGCTGTTAAAGGTTTTACCTTGGTTGACAACATCATTTCAAAGACAATAAATTTTTTTCAACATACTCCAATGATACCTAAATACTTTAACAACATAGCGGCGAAAACGTCTGTGCAAGGCCCCCATTCTGTGACATGCCTTTTGGCGGAAAACAATGACAAAGTTAAAACATACCTGCTGATGGTAAAGTTCCTGGTGGAGTGTTAGGGGTAGGAGGGGTAACCATTACTAAAAAAAAATAATGAAAAAAGTTTGAAACAAATTCGAGGTTTTTTTTGAAAAACTATGACAAACCTGATAAGCCTCGGTTACAATGTGCAATGAGCCAAAAAAATTGTAAGTCTAGCTTGTAGCACAAATGCAAAGAAATATTTTCATTTGTGCAACTGGTTAGATTTAAACAGTGTGGTTATGTGACCGAGGCTTTCGAGATTAAGTTTTGAACTGAAAATCAAGGTTTGATTCCATAAAGCAAAAAAAAAATTATCAATAAATATTATTAATCTTTCCAGAACTTTATACATGTCATATTTATCCATTTTCAACCCTTCAAAAAAATTTATGGTTAATATATCTACATTGAAATTAGGTTTTAACCTTTAAACTAACCTAACCTAACCTAAAACTAGAAAATTGACGTTAGGCATTTAGAGCACAGCCCCGCGACTAAATGGGATGGGGAAGTTCACTTCCATGCTGGTTAAGACGGTCTTACAAGTGGAGGCATCTCCGGACAACGTGAAGGAGTAAATGTCTGACACGGGCTGCATGTACTTGATGCCACAGTAGCCGTTCTCCGTTCTGTTTTGGTTGATCATATTTTAATATGGGTAGTAGGGCTAGATTGGTTTTCGACATAATCTCGAACTCACTAACCCGCTCTAAGATCATAATTTAATTTGCTGCAATTCCGAAAAATATAATAAAAAATTGTCGACAGTATTGCCAGAAATGACATCAAAACTCCACCAAAAGAAAAACAATGCATTCTGCTGTCATATAAGGAACCTTCATTTTAAGAGAATTCCACCAAATTTTGCAGCACTATCATCAGTAAGAAACACATTGTAAAAGCCTTGGTCACATAACCATTGGGTCTGGCACACAAAACCTCAAGTCTATCCAGTTGCACAAATGAAAATGTTTCATTGCATTTGCACAACAAGCTAGACTTATGGTTTCATGCACTCGACCCAACGGTTATGTGACCGAGGCTTAAGTTGTTTCATTTCTAGAACAAACACAAATTTTTTCGTTAATAAAAGTATACAGCTTTGATACCTGAAGCAAATGGCGTAGTTAAGGTTGGCCAGGTGATTGCCAGCATCGCCTGTGACGGTGGTCTTGTAGTTGAAGCTCTTGATGAAGCCAGAAGCTCCTATGAAATACTGGAGGCAGCCATTCGGCGCTGAAATAAAACACAAATGATCGAACTTGCAATTAGTCGATAACCAAAATTTATGTATAAATTGTCTATTCCCATATTGTATCAATGGGGGTTTGCGATACCCCTAGAACGACTTAGGGGCCGAACCCAATTGTAATTTAGGTTTGGTAATGTTTTTCATTGCTCTTAAGTTAAAAATGCAATTTTGATATTTTCTGTTTACGACAATTTTACTTTGCAGCAATTGGGTAAGTTTGTCACTAGGAATTATGACAATATGAAATATGACAATATGAAATATGACAATATGAAATATGACAATATGAAATGACTAATTTAACTACTTTTCAACTGTAGCTACATAATTAATTTGAATGCTTCAGGGCCTGGGTTCATATCCAGTGTTGCCAGAAATGTTTGCAGAATTCCACCAAAAAATGAAAAAAAATACTAAATGTTCTCTTCTGATTCCTCTATAGACACAAAAGCTTCTTGCTACAATTTTAAGGAATTCCACCAGATCTGGCAACACTGAATCATATCCCAGATCAGGGGAAAAAATTAAGAAAAATTTTAATTTTCAAAAAGCAATTTTATTGCATAATGAAATGAGTCATAATTTAAATAGAAATGAAAGATACTATCTCATAAAATTCACAAATTCTTTATTATTTGTTATATTAATTTTCCTCATGTGTAAAATAATTTTCTATTTAAATTTTAATCAATTGGAAAGTTAAATAATATTATATTTTATATCAGTAATGGTTATGGACGGTATTTGGTGCCCTTTCGATAATTCCTTTTTACCAGAAATTTCAATATTCGTTTTTGCTTGTTTTTAATTGTTTAATCTTATTTTATAAATTTATAAATGTTATAAAAGTTATTTTACGCGACTATATATGTTACGATTGAAAAGCCCGACCAGTTTACAATTAACGAAAATTTTGCTTTTTTCTTGAAATGGGATAACTTAGTTGTGACATGGGATTTTTCATAAAAATTCATAAATTCATAAAATTTGTTACTTTCAAAAAACCGGGTCTGTTAAAAATATCTACTGCGAGGATACTGAAATTTAGCAAATTCGTCCGCGCAGAGGTCATTTTTGATGTTACCAACTCTAGTTTAGGTTCTAAACGAAAATTTTGAAATATTTTTTTATCAGAACTATTTCAACTAGCTTTTCCACCAAAGCACTGATTAACTATGACTAAGCTGTCACTCTTCTATCAAAAATAAAAAAACATTTCTACCACTTAAAAGTGTTCAACTTTTCGATCGTAATTTTTTAAAAAGGCTACATCGTTTATAAATGACACTTTTATTTTGATTGAACTGTACAATTTACTGAATTTTTTTCAAATTTTAAAAGTTTATTTAAAATACTTTATTTCATTTCTCTAATCGAGTCAAGCCTCGGACTCGAGCCACGAGTGACCTACCCCTATTCTTACCGAGCAAAGGATGGGTACACTCCAACTGATTGACCCGAATTCGAAATTTTCTCGAAGTTGTCGCAGAAATTGTCGTGTCGAGAACGACAGTAAGCTGTGTTGGCCCACTGTCAGGAGTAACGGTGTAGATTACTGAAAAAAATGTTTACTTTGTGGGTTAGGCTACTGAAAATGATCTAGTCACAAGATTGTCTGCATTTGGTCGACAAAGCAATCTGTCAACAAGAGAATACGTCAAAGAAAAAAAATTCTGACTTAGCCTTGATCACATAACCATTGGGTCGAGTGCTCGAAACCATAAGTCTAGCTTGTTGTTGAAATACAAAGCAATATTTTTATTTGTGCAAATAGATAGACTTGAGGTTTTGTGCACCCAACCCAATAGTTAGGCGATCAAGGCTTTATTGACCACTTCTTTACCCAATAAGTTTATCAATGATAAATTTCACATATGTACTTCCTTCTTGTAAACTTTATCACTGTACTTTTATAACATTAGCTAAAGCACTGGTTCTGCCTGGAATAAATAGTATCTAATTACTGTAAATTAATTATTATTAACTCATACAATATTGGGTCAATTTCATAATTGATTCTGTCAGTAAAAAAAACTTTTAAAGCAGAATTGTATGTAAATGCTGGCATTCAACTTAAATTGAAATTCTTTTTTAAATAAAAGAACTAAAGTGCATTTCGTGTAAGTTTTTCTGCTGAACTTCTGCCTTGATTGACGTAAACCATTTTTTGGTTTCGATGGTTTTATGCGTGGTTATAACCATCGCACATACGAAATATTTTGCAATAGTTTTTTACATGTCATTTGATAAAAATCTTTTTCGTGAATGAGAAAAAAATTTGCTCTGAAATTTTCTAAAATTTACTCACAGAATTAAGTTTTTTTTAATTAGCCGGTCAAATGATCAGATTTTAAATTATGGAATATTCAAATTGTCGAATTTTTTAAAATGTCGAATTTTCAAAATGTCGAGTTTTCAAAATGTCGAGTTTTCAAAATGTCGAATTTACAAATTTTCAAAATGTAGAATTGTCGCACTTAAAGACATTTAATAAAATTTAAACAAACATAACTTATTAAGTATCATGGTTCCAGCCCCTAACCCTGCCCGAAATTGTAATATATTATAAATGATATAAAAATAATATATTAAATATTTTATAATAAATTATCTAGTGACAATATTTGAATATTCTCTGCACATGTAAATAGTTCTTAAAATTAAAATTTATGAATTCCGTTAAAAAAATTCTAATTTTAAACACCTAATACACTTATTGAGTAACTTATATAGGATATTTTTATATTGGAATGATGGAAGGCTAGAGCATTTTCCATTAGATAATATGTATAATAAAAATGTGGGTTTTTAATAAGCTTGTAATATTCGTTTGCGATTTAAAATGAAGCAATTTAAAACAGTCTAGCTTTTTAATAATCATTTTTATGATTTAAAACAGTCTAGATTACAAGTAATCATTTTTTTTAAAATGTTTAAGAAACGGTTAAAATATGGGTGGGGGGTTGGCCAAAAATGATCATTTTTGATCATTTCTGATTGTTTTTTTAACCCAAAACAATCAAAAAAGATCAAAATCGATCAAAAGCAATTATTATGAATCATTTTTGGCTCAAAAGCAATTTGAAATGATCAAAAAATTTTGATCGCTTTTGACTGTTTTTAATTGTTATTAATTGTTTTACAATTTAAAAGAAACATAACTAAAATGAATATTGCAAGCTTAGTTTTTAAGTAAATTTGAATGAGTACTTTGCGCATATGAGTAAAGAGCGTACCTTAATTTTTCAGTGATTTTTAGCAGAAAAAGAATCACCTAATTTTCCAAGTATAGTACACATGGAATATTTCATCAGAATTTTTTTTTGACAAAAAGTGAAAACTATAATTGATGAAATAAGGTACCTAAAAAAATTTATGATTATTTACCGTGCTGTCCAGTGTTGAGACCACAGATCATGGGTACAGGAGAACCTCCTGTGAACAATTGAAAAATAATAATTGACTAACTAATTAATAGAAATATTTATACTCTTTCTGAAACCTATAGTGGAACATGGTAACTTTTCCATAGTTACCACCAGTTCCCTGTGGTTGTTCATACTTTCCTGTAATTACTTATGGTTACCAAATGTTATTTACAGTTAGTTACTTCTAGTTACACATAGTAACTTTTAGGTACACATAGTAATTTTAATTACTTTTAGTTACTTTTAGTTACTTTTAGTTACTTTTAGTTACTTTTAGTTACTTTTAGTTACTTTTAGTTACTTTTAGGTACACATTGTAATTTTAATTACTTTTAGTTACTTTTAGTTACACATAGTTACACATAGTTACTTTTAGTCACTTTTAGTTATTTGTGGTCATTGAAAGTTTCTGGTAACCAATGTCAATTAAAATCCTTTTTCAAATTTGAAACCTGTGGCCAGAAAGAAGTCTGTGTCGCAGATGCCCTGAATATTTGGTCCGTTGATCTCGAAAAGCTCGAACTCGAGACGAATCTTTGGAGGTAACACAAAACATCCAATCACATTTCAAATTGTCATATTTTCCAATTTGCAGCAATGTAAAATTGTCACAAATTAAAACTGTATTTTTTATTTTCGAACAATAAAAATGGTATTTCATCCAACAGCACCTAACCCTGCTGGGAGTACACAGACACCCATTACAATAATTTGGGATATTGACATTTTGATACTGCGACGATTAGAGACTTGCAACAATCTGACACTGCCCTATTGATTGATAACCTTGTGCCCTGGTCACATAACATTGCGTCAGGCGTACGAAACTTCAAGTCTAACCACTTGCACAAATGACAATACTTCTTAGTATTTGTGCAACAAGCTGGACTTGCAGTTTTCTGCACTTGACGCAATGGTTTTGAGACTGAGCCTTTACTTTCTTGGCATAAACTTTAATTGTGATATCTTATTGAAAGTGTTCACACTTTAGTTGGTAATTGTTGACTGCCCCAAATTGAACACATATGTAATTTTATATTCAATTATACATGTGTAAGCTACAGTCACATAACCATTATGTCAAGTGCACAAAAATTTAGGTCTAGCTTGGCTTGTAGTATAAATGCAAAGAAGTTTTTGTACTTGTGCAACTGGTTATAGTCTTGAAGATTCGCACAGTCGATGCAATGGTTATGTGACTAGGGCTTTACTAATTTGAGTTGTGACAGGCTGTGCCTTGGAAACCAACAGTCAATGTTATAAACAAATTATGATCATACAATACGAGCAAGGTGTCCCACTCAGTTAAAAAGCATTATTTTCATCACTAATAAACTAGTCCAGTTTTTCAATCGTATCATGGATTTTTGCGTGAATTAACTTTTATAACATTGACCACAGGTTTTACCTTGGTAAGATACATCATTCAATTAGAAAAAACTATTTTTTCCACACTGTGCAATGGTATCTAAATACATTTAATGGCTAGCGAATGTAGTTCAGGAATGTTGCCAGATATGTCAACAAAAATTCCCCAAAATCTGAACAAAACATTTTATTTTCTATTTCAAGTCTTTTAGATGCAAAAGCTCAGATTTTTGTTACGAGGAAATTTCCCCCAAAACTGGCAACACTGCAGGCATGACCTCTTAAGCTGATTTACATTGACAACATGGCTCCATTTCTTATGGTCTCTTTTTTTATATAGAATTATATAGAACACCATGCACAGTGGTATGATTTTACATCAAAATATGCCACAGATATTGCCAATGTAAATGAGCCTTTTGCATTTTGTACACTATAAGATTCATCAGTTTATGCAATGACTCTAAAGCAAGGAAATGTCACTTATATTTTTCACGCAACCTTTCACGCTAACTAAGGCTGAATATTGAAACTGA